>OMLF01036446.1:2209-50604 GCA_900302615.1 Holocentrus rufus | reverse complement strand
GTTGTTTTTAAAAACACTGATCATGTAAAACGAGTCCGCCTCAGTGGTAAACCGACGATAAATGCAGAAACATACAAAATGAGTGAGCCGCGGGACCGGACAGCATGTGAGTCGGACGTAGTTCGCTAAGAGACCGACGTGGAGGAGGTAACGGCCGCACGCACACACACACACACACACACACACACACACACACACACACCTGCTGCCTGTGCAGGTCGCCACACAGGACATGCTGCGGTCACATCTGAAGTCGGTCTGCGGATTTTTTTCGCATATATGTGCGAAAAAAAATATGGCACCGAATCCGAATGTGACGTCAGGTGCAGGTGGTCCACCGGCAGCCGGAAACATTTGAGTAGCAGTACTACCAGTAACGTGTGAACCAAACAAAAGGAGCTAGCATGGTAAATAAAAAGGACTCAAAAGCGATTCAGTGCTGTAATCGTGCCTCCTAGCTGAACGCGAGTCAGGCTGATTGCCATTTATATGTTGCAGTTTATAATCTGGCAGCGTTGTGTTGTATAACTCCAGGTATCTTTTTACACAGTGAACCAAAACATCTGTTCCTTGTGTGTTGTACAGGGCCGGAGAAGCCGGAGAACATCATGCTTACAGGTAGAGGGACGAACCACCTGAACATCAACTGGACCTTGCCTAGCGGGACCGTCGATCGCTATATAGTGAACATCTCGAACCAGGAGCTGATGTTTCTGTATAGCAGCACAACACAGAGCACTTCAGCAGCCTTTAGTGATTTAAGTCCTGGGAGAATATATAATATCACGGTGACGGCTGATGCTGGAGGCCTCCACAGCACGTCTGATCAGTCCTCACTGGCCACTGGTAAGTTAAAGGTCCCATATCATTCAGTCTTCATGATCTTATTTTCAGATATACTCAGAGTCAGAGTGGTGTTCTTAATGCTAATAGGGCATCAAACCTTTCAGACTTTGCCTGCATTCATGTTTTATATCAGAAAAACAAATTTCCTACGGGGAAATTTCACGAGTGTCAGTCAAAGTCAGATGATGAAGTTGGAAAGTCAGAAAAAAATTGCTACTCAAGGTTCTGAGTTACACATCAGTGATAGACTTTAAACTTCTCAACAAGGTAAACAAAAATATCTTGGTCAACAACAAAACTATATTTTATACTGGTGTCCTTTCAGTATCTTTAGCACTAAAAAATGTACTTTTTAAAAGAGAAAAAACTTGCTTCAAACTTGACTGATTGGATGTTAACTTTGTATTGGAGGGAGCCAGTTAAAAAAAGCAATAATTTATAGTTATTTAGAATTTAAACAAACAAAATTGAATGAACGATCTATTTATTAAACATCTCTGATCATATGTGGACATGAATAGAAGAAATTAAGATTTGTGCTGGCTGGTTTTTGTGTGTGTGAATCTGTATGTTTTTGTGTGTGTGTGACATACACATTATACAAACTCTATCGTCAGTGTGTGTACCTGAAGCACAGTCATGATCTAATCCTTTATTCATGTATCTCAGATCCCACCCCTCCTGGTCCCATCACTGTAAATGAAAGGACGACCAGTTCGCTCGATCTGCAGTGGGGGATTCCTGCCTCGATGGAGGGAGCCCCGGACTTCAGCTACCACGTGACCTACCAGCGTGAAGGGGCTGAGGAGCAAAGCGAAAGCCCTACAACCAATAACGTGACGCTGTCCTCACTCTCTTCTGGGATGTCCTACAATATAACAGTGAAAACAGTAGGACCCCAGAGTTTAGACAGCACCGCCGTCCATACTTCAGCTTTCACATGTAAGTAAAACATGGATAAACAAAAGGAAATTAAATGCAGTCACTTTATTTATCTTATATTCAGTAAATGAATTAAAATGATTTTGTAATTTTAGTAATGACCAAATAACTGAGATTCTTTTCAGATTTAACTCCTCACTATCATTAATGTACAAATGTATCTAGCCAAACAGGAATCCCTTAATAAATTACCACTATTTTCTCTTTTTTCCTTATTTTTTAGTGCCCAACCCTGTGTTGAATCTCAAAGCCAGCCCTGATACCACTGAATCAATTAAAGTGGAGTGGTCCGTGCCGAATGAACCCCAGCCGTATTACACATACAGGATTCAAACCAACAACACTGCAGGACCAGTGAACCAAACAACAGTCCGCAATAGCAGCCATGTTGTAGCCGGTCTGCAACCAGGGACTAATTACATTTTCAGCATCAAGACTATAGCAGCACCAGGAATTGAGTCCACTGAGGAGCAGACGTCCAGTTATACAAGTGAGTCCTGAGCTACATATCATGCATGTTCACTAGACTGGATGTTCAATGTATGAAAACAGGGTTGGTTCTGAACCTGTTCTACTTTACCGATCCAGCCAGTGCATTCATCATAGCAAATGCATGTTGCTTTGTTGAAACCCGCAGAACGTTATTTTAAATAAGAGTGGAGATCCTAAGGTTAAGATACAAACATGTCCTGCTGATTTAAAGGAAAATGTGTATAAAATGATGACAAGACATTAAGATATGCTGCAGCCATAAAACAATGACACGTTGAGTTTGAATATTTCATTTAATATAAGCGTGATGTAGCTTCAGTTAAGCATTAAAACAGTTGATACAGAATTTGTATGTGACATTGTTGTACAATATAAGACGTGTGTTTTTTTTCTAACTTTGAAGCTGCTTAAGGGGAAATTTAAGGGAAAATTGGAGTTTAGGGTATATGTTGCATGTGTGTATTACTAAATAATTCATTTGTGTTTCATCCTCTTTGTATGTGTACTAGATAGATCTCTCTTGAATATGGTATCTTGATCTCAGTGGAGCATGCCTGTTTAGATAAAAGCTTCAATCAATCAGTCAATCAATAACTTTGTGCTGTATTCTCCGTAGGGCCCAAAGCAGTGACCAACCTAAAAGCTGAGCCCCTGAGCACCACCGCCATCCAGCTGGCGTGGGACAGACAGAGCGATCATAAGCCAGAGTACTCCTACCTGGTGATTGTGCTCGAGGGCACGATGGAGGTTCATAGTGATTCAACAAAGACGGAGAATTACACCGTCAGTGGCTTGACTCCAGGGGAATCCTACACCTTTAGTGTGTTTACGGTCATCGAAGGGGTCAGGTCCTCTGAGGAAAGCACAACAAACCAAACAAGTGCGTCTCCAAAGCTTCCAAAGTTTAATTTTTTTAATATCACACACTCTCACATGGACAAGCAGGTCATATATTGCACATTTGCAGGAATGAGTAGTGTACTTTAAAATAAATTCTGTTACAGTTACTAGTTTCCTCATCAAAAAAGTAATCAGTAATATAATCCAAGGCATTATGCAAACTCAGTAATGTATTCTAATTGCTTACAGTTACTTAAAAATCACTTTGCTACATTTGAGGTATCAAATAAAATAAAGTGAAAAATTACAGTTTTTTTACAGACCTTGTCCATAACTTGTCATACCCCTGTACCCCTATTATTTTTCAAACATAAACTTATAATTCTGTTGACATATCTCTTTCCAGTTCCCGGGACAGTGCCTGACATCTCAGCCATAGGAACCACAACGACCATGTCAGTGAACTGGATAGCGGCGGAGGGGCGTGTGGACTTTTACTGTGTCCAACTGTTTAAAAACGGCGAGTTGAAGCAAAACCAAATCGACTTGAGCAACAACACCTTTCACGTCTCGTTTCAAAACCTGAAACCAGGAAGGGTGTACACGATCGACGTGGTCACCAAGAGCGGGCTTCTCTCTAGCAATTCATCTACTCAGAATGCAACTTGTGAGTCACATAGCTAACATTTAAACAGTGTTACATCATGGCGTGGAACCCTGTGTGTACATACTGTGTGTTTTCACGGGAACTGTTGATTAAGCAGAATTTGACCTCCGTTCCTTCTCAGTTCCCAACCCTCCTGGTCCCATCACCGTGGAGACCCAGACCACAAACTCCATCAACTTCAGCTGGGCCGTACCGGCAGACATGGAGCAGAGTCCGTACAGATTCAAAGTGGTCTTCAATACAAACAACGAGTCCCTGATCAGAGATAACTGGTTCCTGCTGGAGCAGCTCCAGTCTGGAACTGCTTATGTCATCTCTGTTGTTACCGTGGCAGCGCTCGACTACCAGAGCACAGAGGTGACGACAGAAAACTACACCAGTGAGTGTCATTGACATTTTAATATTAACACACACATGCACACACACACAATGGCTATTATAGTTTTGGATTTTAATTAGCTTCTACTTTATACAGTTTTTAATTTTTCCTTTCTTTGTTTTTATTTATTTATTTATTTATTAGATTCCTTGTTTTGTTTTAGCTGTAATTTAATTTTTTATTCACATGAATTTTTCAATTAGTTTTCATTATGACTGTAAAAAACACTTTTAGTATGTTTTTAATTAATTTTAGTTTTTTTCAGTCTAGTTTTTATTTTCATCTCCGTTTATAGCATTGCTTTTTAACTCCTAGTTTGTCTTAGTTTTAAGCTTAATTTAAACAAAAGCCCTGACTCACATAGTATTAATTTTTATAGAATACATAAATAAATAAATGAACCAGATGAATGTTGACTTCACTGACTGTTCAGACACAGAAAACTTCCACATACTTTCTCGTGGTTGTCAGAAGTCAGTGTGTTGTCATTGTACTGCCAAACTCCACTCACTATTTATATTGTTTTGCCCAGACCTGACACACAAACACACATTCCCCTTCTGTAAGTGTGTCTCTGCTGAATCTCAGCTGTCTTCTTTCTGCAGGACCACACCCGGTCCACATGCTGAGGGAGACGGGGATCTCTGTGAACAGCGTCAACCTGCAGTGGGATCAGGAAGAGGAAAAATCCGACTACTCATACCTGGTTCTGACCACCAGCTCCAATGGCTCACATGTTTCAGATGCCAAGATCTCAGACAAAACACACACTGTCAGTGGACTTCAGTCTGGCAGCAACTACACTTTCACTGTCATCACAAAAACAGCAGATGGCACCCAGGCCGCTCCTACAGCAGTGTCCTATTTTACACGTATGTGTCCATCCTATCAGAATTACTTCATCAGTCCTGATGTTTGACCTCTGTAGCAGCAGTGTAATCTGTGTTATGTCAGTATGGTAAGATGTGACTTGCAATGCTGTAGTCTGAATGAGTCCAATTTAATCTTGCAATTTTATCATTTTAGTGGCACAAAGACCAAGCAGAGATCAGATGTGTAATGTTTATAGATGTGCATATTTATTTTAGTCTATTTTAGTCTAGCTTGTTTGTGCTGTACTGCTTACATGATAGATTCAGAGAAAATAAAATCAGCCTAATCTGTTAAAAATATCTCTCTCTCCTCTGTTTTTAGGGCCGCATGATATTAGCAAATTAGAGGCCCAAACTTTGAATGTGAGTGCTATACATCTGAACTGGACGAGACCGGAGGAGTACAAGGACAGCTACACCTATCGGGTTGAGAGCACTGGCTGCGGCTCCCAAAACAAAACCGTGGAAGGAAAAGAAGAAATCGAGATGTCAGAGCTCACACCTGGAACCAACTGCAACTTCTGTGTTTTTGTCAGGGCAGCGAACGGCATAGAGGGGGAGTCTCAGTGCAAGTCACAGTACACCAGTAAGACCCTTTTTTCTCGCTTTGCTCACACTCCACATTGTTTCAAGTTCTCAAGCTCGAGTGTTATCTAAGGTGGCCGACCAGACTCAAGTCACCCCTTCACCTCCTATTCTATGTTGAGATTTTATTTTAATTTCGTGTCATGCACTCGTCCCCAACCCACATGGGCTTGTAAGACCCCATACATGCTGACATTGCAAATGTGAAACAGTGAAAGAAGAAAACAACAAATTATTGTACATAGGAGACAAATAAAAGCCTTCATTTTGTCTCCCAGGCTTTACAAATAAAATTTGCCACAAAAAAGATCTCTCTGAAACACAACTCAGCCTCTTGTAGTCATACATGTAAAATAAATGTACAGAGACAGATGACATCATTCTAAGAAGTATGAGTTCATCACATAAAGGGCAATGGAAAAATGTATTTCATTTCAAACCTCATTCATGCCTTTAAATCTACCTATTTCTGTAGCTATTGGTAATTGGAATATATTTGCATTCTTACATAAAGATCTTTGATTTTTAAATAGATATTGCATAACATAATGATCTGTATAGACGATATATTCTACATTCTATATATTCTATGTATCTCTTCTCAGCTTTCTTTCAGTCTGTTAATGATGACAGTGTAATCTCCATCCTCCTTCCACTGATGTCCCTATATTTGTCTCTTTCTCCTCCTTTCACAGAACCTGAGCTGGTGCATCCCAGCATCTCCAGCGAGGGCTCCAACAGTTCGATCCGGGTGTTTTGGACGCCTCCCGATGGGAACGTGGAGCAGTATGTGGTACATCTAAACAGCACCGCCGAGGCTCCTCGCTCAAAGCAGCTGGACTCTTCCACGACATCCTTCTTGTTTGAAAACCTGTCAGCCGGAAGGGAATATACCGCCGTGGTGATCACAATAAGTGGACCCTTCAGTGCACCGTCTCAGTTCAAAACTACTGCAACTTGTAAGTGCTATAAATTTGTCTTGTTTTTAGGTTTTCAAACTGATATTTCACTTGAGTATTTCCACATTGCTTGCTTTTATTGTAGTAGTTAGTAGTTACTTGTTACTTTGCAGAAGAAGATTCAACATGCAAAACATAAAAATAATGTGATGATTTTCAAGTTGTAGATGGAGCTGTTAGAGCTACAACATTAAAATACCTCTTACTGGTTAATGTGTCAGTTATTTAGCACCATGGAAGGAAGCAAGACGTCACAATAACTACTTTTACTTTTCACACTTAAGTACATTTTACTGCTAATACTTCTAAACTTGTACTTGAGTAAAGGATTTGAGTGCTTTTTACGCTGTTTTCTGTGAGGCAATAATGTAACCCTGTAAAGTTTCTATTGGAAAACTGTTTTATCTGTCACATTGTCAACTTGAGTTCACATCATTGGAATTTGCTCTCCAGTTCCTAACCCGCCGGGGCCCATTAAGATCCTGACTAAGACAACCAGCTCCCTTGAAATAGAGTGGGAAAAAGCCCCACGGATGACCGGTGCCTTCATCCGGTACCTGGCAACTAGCACACCGTCTGAGGGAGATGATTCCACCACCAACACCACCAACACCAGCCACACGTTCACCTCCCTGCTCTCCGGAACCTCCCACAACATCTCCGTGGCAACAGTGGGGCCAATGGGCTTTGAGAGTGAGAGGGTGTGGACTCACATGGTCACCACAAGTAAGGGTTTAATTTACTATTCATTTACATGTGATGCAAAGCACAAGAGACTAGGGCTCGATTGGAATCATACAATTTTTTTTTTGTTGTTGTTTGTTTACATCAACGTGTCACAAGATGGCGTTCTTATGCAAAATTACATCACATAATCAAATTAATATTCATGCCATTAACTGGATTGGTAATGTTAGGTGCGATGTCAAACAAACTCAAAAACATTTAGCTCAATATCATCAGTTTAGACAGCAGAGTGTGTGGACGTTGTGTCACAGTATCCCCAAATCAACGTATCATGACGATGCAATTCCAGTGAAAGACGATTCATGATAATATTGAGTAACTGACCAGCCCTATCACACACAATTCTCCACTTTCACCTAACTTTTTATCTCAATTTAATCAATCAGGACCAGAAGCTGTGAGATCCCTCAAAGATGAAGAGACAAAAGAGAAGAGCATCACGCTGAAGTGGCTCGAGCCGAAGCAGTATAAAGAAAGCTATCGCTACATTTTGACCTGGCAGAACTCAAGTGGGAGTGAGAACAACAGCACAACTGGCAAACATAATTTTACATTCACTGGCCTGGTTCCTGGCAGCCGGTATAACTTCAGTGTGACCTCAGAGACTGCGGACCGAACGCAGGGGGCCCGAGTATCCATTTCCAGCTGCACAAGTATGCTTATACCACTTTGATTCATTTCATAGATTCATGTCATATGTTGTCGACTGCGTCAGCTGATCTGGAATGAAGAAAACCAGCCTTGTTTTTAGCTTAACAGCCATGCATGATTGAGTTTGTCCAGTTAGTTTTGAAAGGGTTTAATCAGCCCAAAGGTTGTAGAACTGTCTGATACTATAGAAAACCATCTGATCCTTAAACTGAAGTGAAAAGATTATAGTCACCAAAAGTGCAGATGTGAGGTTTTTATCCGATAATGATGATAAAATGTGAAAAACAGGCAGACTGTGGGGGTGTTTTTGTGTTAGATAGATAAGAAATCTTCGTAGTCGGAGCATTGAAATGGTATATTACATAATAGAGCTCAATAAAATGTTTTCTACGAATTATGAATAATTTTTTTGTAAAGGTAATCAAAAAGCGCATCATGATTGCATGTTGCATGATGTAAACTGAGTCTCCTGTTCGGTTAAACGAGCCAGTTCATACCTGGTTCATGACACTTTGATACGATTTCCTTTAATCGATGTATAAATGGTGTCAACACAGGTTATAATATGCTGTCATAATTATGCCGGGCTAGTATCAATACATTTTATATCATCCAAATTAAGATCATTTGATATGATTAACTGTGTTCTCTGTGTATCAATGTTCAGTCCTTGCTGTGACGGCCTCATTTCTTTTTAACCCTGCAGAGGCGAGCCAGATCACCATGTTTGAATGTGTCGGCCCAAATAGAACTACAGCCATGCTCTCGCTGTCTTGGGCCAAACCCGAAGGCGTGCTGTCTGGCTTCCGGCTCACTGTCAACGGCGAGGAAAAACTGCTCAACCTGACGGACAACTGTAACCCTAACTGTCATTACAACATCTCTCAGCTGAGCTACCACACAACATACACACTGGATGTGGAGACAGAGAGCTGCGGAAAACCCAGCACCCCTGTACCCAAAAGCTGCAAGACCGGCATCACAAGTAGGACATAATTCTGAGTGAATATTATAATGTGGAATCGAAAACAATACACAAGCTGGGTAGGTCACTTGCCTGAGCCATTTCAAAGCTTTGAGTAACATGTAACATGAAATTAAAGCAAACTGGCTTGATTTTCTGTGTTTTTGGCACTCAGAAGCCCATATTCTCAAATGGTGCCAAATAAAAGGATTTTGAATTCATTATTTTGTCCAGTGACCCCAAACTAATGGTCCAAGCCTACATCGTAAAGTGAAATTAATGGATCAGAGATGTACCGAGGTGGAATCAGTGCATCTTTAGTGCAGTGTAATTGTAAATATTCTGAACATGATCCAGTACAGACCATCACATGTTTCTGCAGACTTTTAGGTGCATCGCTTAAAACTCAGCACTAGTTTGACAGCTTCTACACGTTGATTTGTGAGACAGTGTTTCGTGGGCGTCCATTTATTTTGGATGAACATTCAGTTTCATTCACTTATCTCTGTGGCAGTTACCTCTACTGGTCAGTAGATGGCTATCTCCCCTTTAAAAAAAAATGTGTCTTGGGTCTTCTTGATGTTTGTCTTTGGTTTGATGTTGTCATCAGCTAAGGCTACATTTTGGGAATTATTAGAAATTGTGGCTGTGGTTGATAAATGAGGATTTCTTTTTGTGTGATGTGTGTGCAAGTCTTTACTATGTGTTCTTCCTCTTTCCCTTTCTGAAGACCCATGGATCCCAAATAACTCTAAGGACCTGGCAAGAGCGACTGATGCAGAACACGACAGGTTTCAGGTTCAGATTGACACCGAACTGCTGGATACCACCAATGGACTCATTGTCACTCATTTCGGGGTGCTGGTGACAAACAAGTTCGATGGTGGGTTTTCTTTTTGTTTTCTAACTTAAGCAAATATCTGGTGTAATTATTTCACAATTTTGTGGTAATCCCTTACTGCTGAAGAGATTTGTCTATATTAGGGTTTGACCGATTAATTGCTTTACTGATATATTGTTTTTTTTTTCTTCCCTTTCCAATATGAAAGAGGTTATTCATTAGCTTATATATTTATTTATTTTTTTAAAGATTTTTTTAAACTATCTATCTATCTATCTATCTATCTATTATCTATATCATTTATGTTTCTAATTTACAATATTTTGTTTTATTTTTTGCATAGTAATTTCCAGATAAGTTCAAAACAGTTATCATAAACTTCAGTTAAAAAAATGTTGGAATCCATGCCTTTAAAAAAGTAACATTCGAACCCTCGTGTATATATCTCCATTCAGACCTCCCTCCAGATCGGAATGGGTCTCAACTCAAGCAGTATGTTGGCAAAACGTATGACGAGTGGAGCAAAGGGTCGACTCCAGTATACCTGGCAACCGTCCAAGAAAACAACGTCCAATCCCGCAGTACAGGGAGCCATAAGACCGTCACCATAGGAGACTCATCCAAATGGAAAGGCTACACCAACGGTGCCCTGATGAGCAAAGACCATTACCAGTAAGAACAGAAAACATTTTGTGGATAAATAAGCATGTCGCATCAGAAAACTTAATATCTAATGGGTAATGTAATAACTTGTCCAGATGTAAAAGAAAAAAAAAAGTATCTCTGTATGAACTTATGACCATATAAGTTCCATATAAGTTTTATTATATGTTTGACCCATTAACAGGAACATTTTTTATTACATTTTGACAAGTTATTTTTAATTTTACATTGTCAGTTACTACAAGGCATTTAGTGAAAGAGAGTGTTTAAAACGGATGGAACAACCATATTGAGGACCAAAGAGAATTAAATGACTAAACTAATATTGTTTTGTTTGATACTGCAGCTATGCCATCGTGTTATTCACTGAACTGAAAACGCAGGACGACCTTGTGGATACAGACGAATCACTGATGTCAGTAACAGGCCTCTATGTTTCTGTGTACCTCCCACAGAACCCAGGTACCACGTTCAAATCCAAAGTTTGCTGCTTTGTCGTAAAATGTTAAAAACCTGGAGCCCCCTTAATCTCATGCTGTCTTAATCTGTCTCAATGTTGTAGCTGTTATTGGCATTGCTGTCGGAGCAACACTGGGGATATTCTGTGTCCTCTTCATCATTACCATCGGCTTCATTATCTACTGGAGGAGGTATCATCATCATCATAGATAACTCTTAATTTAACGACAAAGTGACAGTGTATAAAACAAACCTTTGAGATGACTTGAGTAACAGCTGTGTTTTTTTATTTTTAATATTTTACAGATTATCCAACAAAGAATCTTCAGACATCCAGATTCATTCCTTGAGGTAAGATTTTAATCGTTGCCATGTTATAAATCTAAAGTGAATGAACAAGTATTTCTGTAATTGTTCGTCAACATCACTGTTTTCTCTTTTCTTTTTTTTTTCAGGGCTAAAGTGTGAGTATAAATCCCTTATGTCAGATTTCATGATCAGATGTGTCACAGGAATAAACTGAAGCTGACTGAAGGAAAATAATTATTGTTGTCTGATGTCTGGTTTCCATTTGAGCAGAAGCATGGCAGTGAGGGTGGAGGACTACGAGGCCTACTACAGGAAGCAGAAAGCAGACTCCAACTGTGGCTTTGCTGAGGAGTTTGAGGTAAAGCAGAAGCCGCATAACAAGCTGCTTTTGTGCCAGATGTCCCACTGGTCCCCTTTGTTTTTTTATTATTATTATTATTGCAACTATCATTATTATTTTCTTAAAGGACCTGAAGCCTGTTGGTACAGCCCAGGCGAAGGTGAATGCTCTGGCTTTGGAGAACAAGCCCAAGAACCGCTACAACAACGTGCTTCCCTGTGAGTCGCTGTCACCGCACCACCTCTCCTTCTCTGCTGCCGCCGCCAGTAACACTGTTCACTGTTTAAACTGTACCATTGCTCATCATATTCACTGCTTCATCACATTATTGCACTGCGATGACATCAAAGTTATAACATCACATAACTCAGTTCAGTTACATCTAGTAGGGCTGGACGATAGAATATCACGATATCTTTGAATACCTCGGTATTGTAGGGAGGAATATTGGTGCATTCATAAGGTATTTACACACAATCATAACATAATATGGATGTGATGACCAAATAGATGGAGGAAAATAATAATTGCATTAATTTACTGTAGTGCAACCTTTAAATCCAGGAAGAGACAGCACTTATGCCTTATCACAATATTACGATATCAGAAACAATATCTAATAACATATCATGATATCAATATAATACCAGTGGAACCCCCCCCCAGCCCTAACATCTATGACAGTACAATTACATGACTCTTAATTCTCTGCAGACATTGCATCAGTGCAGCCATAATAACACTGTATACACATAATGCAGCGTAATTTTTTTTCTTTTTCTATCAAACATTCATTTCACCTATTTTCTCACCTCCTAGATGACTCTTCTAGGGTGAAACTCTCTGTCCATGGGAGTCAATTTGATGACTACATCAATGCTAACTACATCCCGGTGCGTACTCACACTCTAAACCAGCTCCCTGCCTCAGTCATGGCTTCATCCTGTAGTATCATGGTGTTTTTATTTTGCCAGATAATGTCATTCAACTACTAATTCATTTCAGGCTCTTAATGAGGTCACTGCTGAACCCATAAGTCACTCCACAGCATTTTAGCTCTTCATCCAAGTTGACGTGTGAACTGAATTGAGAATCAGCTGGAAAACTGAACAGAATGGGCTGTAATGTTCTGGGGCTGCGACCATGTTTGTATTTACCAGGGTTACAACTCCAGGAAGGAGTTTATTGCGGCCCAGGGTCCTTTGCCCGGCACGGTGAACGAGTTCTGGAGGATGATCTGGGAGAAGAACGTACAGACTGTGGTCATGCTGACCCGCTGCAATGAACAGGGACGAGTAAGTACAAACACACACTTCACACACACAGACACACACACACATATACTGATGCTACTTTAATCTGAACTGATCTGAACCTCCCCAGGTAAAATGTGAGCAGTACTGGCCTTCTGACTCCAGGCATTTTGAGAACATCACTGTGACAACCACCTCTGAAATACCTCTTGAAGACTGGACCATCAGGGACTTTGACATCAAAAATGTAAGCTGTGAAGCAGAACACGACATCCTTTTGAGATTCAGTCTGAACTTGAAAATTACACACAGGGGATTATTATTTAACCCACGCATCATGCAAAGACCTCTTTCCAGTAACAACTTAAAGGAATACTCCAATGTTTTGAGTAATATCCCCTTTTTCCTTCGATACTATTTTCACCTCTGTGCGTCCACTGGTTCACTAAGGGGTTAAATAGATGCAGTCATAAGAAGGAAGTCATTGAGTGTTTGTCCTTCAGGTGAAAACAGCAGAGACTCGATCTGTGCGTCAGTTCCACTTCACGGCCTGGCCAGACCACGGCGTGCCAGAGACCACCGAGCTCCTCATCAACTTCAGACACCTGGTCCGAGAGCACATGGACCAGTACTCCAGACACTCTCCGACTGTGGTCCACTGCAGGTCCGCTGAAACACACACACACACTGACTTTCAATTCCAAGTGATTGTGTTGTTATGGAGACAATTAACCTAATAATTACGTACCGTGTTCCCTTCATCAATCCATCTTTGTCTCTCTTCCTTTGTCTGCCTGTTTCCTTCTTTCTGTCACACAGTGCTGGTGTGGGGCGTACAGGCACCTTTATAGCCATCGACCGTCTGATATTCCAGATTGAGAGGGAAAGCACCGTGGATGTGTATGGCATCATCTATGACCTGCGCATGCACCGGAACCTCATGGTGCAGACAGAGGTAAGCCACAGTCCAGACAGGATTTTTGTCACACACACACACACACACACAAAAAAAATGCACAGCTATGAGAAATGAATGACACATCACGATCGCTAATTCAAGCCTGATGTATCTGTTCTCGCCCCTGCCCCAGGACCAGTATGTGTTCCTAAACCAGTGTGCAATGGACATCATCAGGTCGAGAACTGGAACCAATGTGGATCTAATCTACCAAAACACTGCTGCACTCACTATTTACGAAAATGTAGAACCCAGGAAAGGTTACCACAATGCATAGGGCCAGTAGCACCTCAGGTCTTCCACTCCTTTTTTTTTAACCCTCAACATGAAACTGAGCACAGATTAGCAAAAAAGAAATCTTTTAGTAGATTTTATTTTTTTATCTTCCCTGATTTACACTCTTAAAAATATTCTACTGGATTTAAGCCTCTATTTTCTGATATTTATTGTTGAAATGTTGAATGTGTGATAAGAGAGGAAACTGTATATGGAGAAGAAATTGACCATAAACACTGACCAAAAACATTTGGACTGCATGTAAAATTTTGTCAAATATATAGGATGATTGTTTCTTAAAATATCATATTTTTGCATTCCTGTGTTTCTGCTTTCTTACCATATGATCTGTTGAAAATAATTGCTCAGGTAATATTATGTTGGATGCTGTATAGGAATATAAGAGACATTTTTTTTGTCAAAGAAGTTTTATGGTTATATATTTTTTTGATTGATACAACCAGTTTGCTGGAATAAGAATTCACTGAAGTGCCCATTGAAAAGCTGTAGCCATTTAATACCAATAGGTGGCACACTTTTGTTATTGTTTTGGTGACTGAGGCCAAAGACAGACTGTTATGATCTTACCCTGTTATGATTTTAGGATGGACTGATTCAATATGTCAAATGTTGTAAATGTAAATGTTGGATACAATGGACCGCTTTCTTTTTGACAACTTTGCACTTCCTATGCAAATTTGAACCGTGCAATGGCAAAGTTTTGTTGTTTGTTTGAGAGTGTTTTGTATTCATATTTGTGTGCACTGTTCTGAATAATGCACTGGATGCATTTTTGTTTCTACACTGTTGCTTCAACTTTTTTTTAAATCTATGCTTTGTTAAAATGTTTAAGAGCATATGCCACTCTCCTCACGTTCAATTGAAACGTTCACTTTGACAATGTTTTAAGATGACACTGAACAGCAACCTTAAACACAAACTCAGGAACTCGGGCAATATCTGGACATGAAAGTGAACCTTTCATTGACCTTTCACATGAAGATGTTAGAAAAATCGCATCTACCAGTGCCTAGATCGGCTTTTTCCATGAAGGACTCATCGTTTTGTCTTCCTTTTCTGCACTGCACTATACATTCCTAAGAGAAGCAACAATGTTATGTCACTTCCTGCTGCACATCTCATCTATCTGTGGACATTTCCTGTGATGTTTGGATTGCCAGAGGAGTCTGCAATTTATTTTCAGCTCCTAAAGGGCAGATTTTTCCATGAGGCGGGTACGTTTTTCCTTTTTTGGTCAGGATAATTGTGTGTGGTTCTCCTGTAGATTTTTTTAAGTCAATGTTTTATTGCCTTTGTATCATAATGTACTTTACTTCAGTAAGATATTTGTTTCAGAAAATTATTCAAAGCACTTGTATTCTTTTTTTTTAATGAAAAATGAAAATAGTAAATAGTCACAAAGTTTTAGAAGGTTGAAACGCTTTATGAGATGCTTGCTGGTACAATGCAAAAAAAGATAAAAGGAGCAAGGATTTAGTATTTGTATACTCCTCAATCTGTCAAACAAAATGGGATTAAAGATGCTATTACACTTTTTGGCTGTATTCGTCTCGGGCTATGTACTTGTGTGAGTGTGTGTCTCTGTGTGTGTGTGTGTGGTCCAGATCTCTCTTTTTACATAACAGCACATAGCAGCTCCAATGGATTTACAGTTTTTTTTTCTTACTGTCCCATCAGCTTTATCCATTCATAACCAGGCTTTTTGATACAGGTTACAAAACGCTAAGCTGACATCAATAAAAACATATGTTGGCTTTTCTGTTGTATAACAACTTACAAGCTAGTATCATTGAAAAAGCAAATGCCATGGTCTGCCTGAAGAGGACTGTGGGTGCTGCTGTATTCCTGCCAGCTGCTGATAAATTCATCATGTAAATAGTTTTCAAATTGTTTCAGTCAAACAGAGGGATCAAAGGTAGCAAAACAATGCAGTGTCAAGAATATGCTGCCTACTGCAGAGGAGGAGTGAGCTGGCACACCTCTGCATTATTCAGGGCAACTTTGAGGATGCAGGTAGCTAAGTGCACCCTCATAGGATGAATAAATAATGGATGCCATTTCTGTTTTCTTGCTTCAAGAGAGGAGGGTTTCTATATGGAGACTGCTGTGCAACTTCAAAAAGTTCTAATTTTACAGCTTACAGCAGGCCTACTCTCTGGGGATTTTTGTGCATTATGGGGGTGTATTTCAGGGCAATCATTTCCGCACAGCGTATAGTGCACTCTGTGAGGCTGCAGCTCATGGCAGTGGAGTTAATATGTTATGAGATGTTGTTGGCATGTCAACTTCAATCATGGAAAGGGCCCCACAACCTGCTATTTCTTCCTTCCTATGTGTCCCTCCTTGCTTCTCTTTCCTCCCTTTTCTCTCTGTTGTTCAGAGCTACTGTATATAATACAACTCTGCAAGCACTCCTTGCGGCTATATACACTATGTTATTGTCAGAATTTTTGTTCCATGTTTCACAGATCCTGAAGTTTGATCTAAAAATAGATTTTGGCTTTTGGCTGCCTCTTCTTGCTTCCTGTGGTGTGGTTATCAATAGATAAAGTGCACAGGGAACTGCTGCAGGCTTTATCCTAGCTTGTTCTCACTGTTGAGTGGAAACCTTGTATCTCCAAAATGTCACCTTCTCAGGGGCTATGGAGAATAGACTTATTTTTGGCTTGATGACAATGCATTTTTGACATTATCCAATGGATAGTGAAAGGGTTTCAAATGCACAATAGGTCAGAGAATATTCTTAACGCATAGAGGACTATGTAATCCCCCAGTTAAAGTAAAAATATGAAAATGGCCAAAATTGGAGTTATGAGATTTCCACATGACAACAGCAATGTGCAACCAGAGAAGTACAGAGATTTAAATGGGACACATACGTAACTGGGTGCTCCAAATTTAATGATGAGATCAAATGCTTGTGTGCCAGTAAATCCACTATAATGGATTACACCAGAATATCTCTGATTGTGACCGGTACAGAAAATGTTTTTGGTTTCAGCTGTCTCTGAAAATATGAAGAACAAAACGTTCTCAAATATGGATTCATGCCCTTGTTACGTCAAAGATGACACAACCACACATAGGGTGACTCTCATCAGTCTGACTGCGATACGTTTGATCCTGTCTTAGTCTATGTGGTTATATATGCTTCTAGACTTCAAGGCCAAGGCTATACTACAGGGACTGTATTATGGCTCTTTTTCTGTTTCTGTGGCCTTGGGTACAATATTTACACACTTATAGCTCTTGCCTGGCTGAACGCAGCTCGAAAATTTAGTTCAGTTCAGGTCAGGTCAGTTCACTTTTCATTATATAACTGTCAGAAACTGTGGAAATAGCAACAGCTAGTTCAATGACTACAAAACAACAGTTACTCACTTCATCACTACCACATGACAGACCATTTTATTGATTCATTCATTCATTTATACCATCAAGTGCAATAGTAACTGAATATTAGCCACTAGTTCATATTTTTCAGATGCTTACTGCGTTACTGGTTGCTATTATCACTACAGTACTTACTATATTTCAGTTTTGATCATCATCTTTATGTTTTTACTAGTAAAAAATTAACTGAACCCTACAGTTTTACACATTTTTAGGTATTAAGTTTTAATTATTTTGCCTACTAGTGACTATTTTCATTAGTACAGGTCTCTAAACCATTTTTATGTGTCATTTTTAAAGTTATGTTGTTATATGTGCTATTAATTATCAAAATACTACTAAATAAAGAGTAGTTGTACGTTGATAATGTGTATTACTCCAAATGCAAACAACATTTTGGTTATTACTAGACACAAATATGGCTAGAATGGTTCAAAGTTTTACCAGTCAAAGAGAAAATTTTGACAGAATCAGAATCAGTTTTACTGTCCAAGTAAGTTTTCACCATAGAATTTAAACATATGGAAAGGTCAAATCTACTCTCCTGATTGGTCATGTAGCTGGCACACTTTACAATTGCTGCCACAGACTGTTTATTAATCTTGTCATAGAAATTTGAGTTGATTTGGTGCACAAGAAAGCTCATGTGTTACCATGGCAACAGCATCATGGCTGAACATTCCAGTGACAGTTGGAAACATTCGAATGTACTGAGTCTGTACTGAGTGCCATGTTCTGTCCATGCATGAAACAGTGCTAATTTACATGACAGCACTATCAAAACGGTGTAAGCCATGTTACATGTAACAAAGGAAATTACCACGGCACTTTAGGATTAGGGCTTCATCTAAAAATGTCATTCTCATCTATCTTTTTTGTTTTTGTTTTTCCTTAAACAATAATCTTTTAATCCATAAATGCCACTCGTGATGTACATGACAAGCTTTCACTGTATAACAATATAAGGCAAGTTAACATTGACAGCTGTAACCAGCAAATGTTTTGTATATTAAATTATTGATTGTCAAAATTACATTCGATTGATTCTATCGATCGATTCATTAGCCAACTAATCATTTCAGCAGTTCTGTGAGCACATAGGCTACAATTAATTGGAGTTGGCAGCTTGAAACCAACAGACATATAGAAGATGTATACAAAACATTTAAAGGGGAAATCAACGTGACATCATGAACTTGACCGGTTACCAAACTCGGACCAGTTGCTGTAATGGGCTATGCCACTGGGGGCGCTGGAGCTCCCAGCAGGAGCCAGAGGAGCCGCAGCAGCAGGAGGATCCAGTCTACTCTCCATGTTGAGACGGAGCAACTTCTGTGTCCACGTCCAGCCGTCTGCTCCAGCCCGCTGCTCCCTCCAGCCTGGTCTCCTCACAGACCCCACGCAATGAAGCTGTGCCAGATTAAAGGGCTGCCAAGGAGCTTCTGAAAGCAACTGCATGTGGTTACCCTAATCGACACAGAGTAAGTTTATCTTTAACTATCCCTTTGATGATACCAAACCAGCACGGCGAGAAGCAGAACTTGCTATTTTTGGCTAACGTTACCTGTTTTTCTTTAGATGTTTTACAGTCCGTGCTAGCTAGCTAGCAAGCAGTGGTCAGTCAGCACTGGCTGGCACCATGGTGTTTGTTTTGCATACCGAGACGTCAGTTCTTGGTATCCTAGCATAATTATTTGGTCAGTGGTGGTCGTATATATTTCTCATAGGTTACCGACTGACTGGGTAACGGCTAGTAACGGTACTAGCTACAAAGTAAACCCACATTAGCGAGTTAGCTGAAGGGACGATGCCCCATGCGGTTGGTGCTTGGTTGTCACTTGTTTGCATGGCAACCATGAACCATAGCCGATGTCTGGGCTGACTGTGACAACCAAAGGCGGGTATCCTTGTGGGATTTTCTCACATTTGTTGGATTTAGCCACCTTTCTCAGCTTTAAGTGTGGTGGTTAATGATTTGGGAAATCAACGGAATGGATAGCCAGTGTGAAAACGCATGTGACAGAGCAGCTTAGTCATAGGGTAGCTAACCATAGTAATTAATAACCTGTACTAACCAATGGAAACACATTACCTACAGCACACCACGTCATCATAACATGCAGAGCACGATGTATTGCATAGCATAAGCATAATGCAGTGTTGAATTGCAGAGGACTATTGAGGAGACCTATGAAGGTTGTAGGCACTTCAATGTCATCTCTGCAGCAGTGTAGCCCCTCTGCTGTCGGTGTGCTGCCAAAGCTGTAACCTTTCTCATGTGTTCACTACCAACACATGATGGTTGTCAACAAGCTTTTCTGCTAAGTCCTCTTTCAGCTAGCCCAGAAGTACTTAGAGCTGATGTTAGGGTATTTTGGAGAGTGAGGTCTCGGGTGTTGTTTACGATTATGCTTGTTTTTATCCTCATGACACAGCCCACTCTGTCAAAATATGACTAACTTGACTAGAAATGAAGAGAGGGGTTTACAGTTTCTGATCTTTATGAGATCATGAATATAAATGCAGAGGTTTCTCATGTGTTGTCGTTTCACCTCATCCACCTCTATGTGCGACAGAGACCGAAAAGCTCATCTACTTTAATTGTGTGGTATTAAGTGTGGTTAGAGAGGAGAATAACACAGTGTTGCACTTTAGCTAATGGTTAAGGTTTAATTGGAACATGTTGCAGAAAATACTGAAAAAAAAATAATCAGAGGAGAGAGGGCAGTCTAAGCACAAGAGGAAATGATTACCAGAGTGCTAGAAGTGAAATGTGTTGGTGTCATTTGGGAAATCGCGGGTGAGTGAGAAAACACAGTCTAACAATCTGGCTCTTGTTCCTCCATTTTTCCTGGTACAAGCTCTGTTAAGTTCTTATTTTTGCCTCGTCGCCCCATTCTTTCCACCCTGTGTTTGGACTTGCGTGGTACACTCCATCTTTCAGAGCAGGGTATGCAGAGCGTTTATAAAGGGCTTGGTCCAGCTTAGGAATCCTCTGTCAGACTCCGACTTGCATTGGAAAAAAATTGATCTGATATTGAATGACCGCAAAACGTCAGACTGCACATAGTGTCAGTAGCAGGGCTCGTAACAAGCAAGCCATTTGATAGTCAATTATACTGACTGGCACTTGTAAATAGGCCAAGAGATCTATAAAAGTAATCAGTTGTCTGTCCCCCTCTTTGTTTATTGTTTCTTACTGAGTCTGTGTAGCTTTAAATAGTTGTTCTTACTTTCAATAGATTATTTTTTTAATCTTCTATAATGAAGCTGGTCTATTTGGGCGCAGTTTTAGCTGGCTTTCTCATCTCAAATTTAGGGTCATCGAGGTTTTTGTATTGATGTGTGGTTTACTGTGCTGATCTGTCCCCATCCAAAGCCGCGTTGTGCCGTGTGAGAATCTGCCCTGCACTAATCAGGCAGGGAGATTTAATGGTGTTGGTGCCTAAGCCTATCAACTAGAACTGTGGCTTTTCTCTGCCAGTAGTGACAAAGGGAGAGAGAGGGGTAGTGAATGAAGGAAAGAGAGGGACAATGAGAGAGTGTGAAGAGCTGTCTGAGTCACTTTGTGAGGGCGGTGAGCGCTGAAGCTTTCATCATTGATTTTTCTAGCAGGAAGCCACAGCAACAGATGTCCCAACTTCCACGCTCTGTTCTGAGGAATGCTCAGAAAACACCGTGTCCAAACGCAGACTGTAGGTCTTACCCTCGTGGAAGGAGCCACCCTGAGGTCACAGTCCTACACTGAATGCCACGATTTGGGGAATTGATAATCTTCCTGTGGAACATCAGTTGAGCATCACTAAGTCGCTCCCTTGGGTTGTATAACTGACTGGATATTAATCTTTATCTGTTAGCTTAGTCTGTCATGAGGGACGTCATGAATGCCAGAAATTAACTGGCAGGTATTTGCAAAATTAAAATGATTGATAACTGACTTTATGCGTAGCTGGTTGCTAGTGGCGCCATATCTTTCCTTCATTTTTTTTTTCAAACAAGCCCTTTTATAAGTTCCAAAAGAGAAAAAAAGGGAAAAAAGAGACAATATCCATCATGTGACATGTCCGTCATGTGGAACACGTCGCGTGATGTTGCAAGGGAAATGCATTTACCGTAAAATGACATGTCTGCCGTGTGGAGCTTTTATAACGTGTGTGAAAACGATAACAAATTTGTAATTTGTAATACATGTGATGGAAGATGGCTATGGAAGAAATAGGCTATTAGGACAGCCAGAGTTTTAAAAAGTTTAAAAAAGAGGTAAAGTATGCTAAATATGTTAAACTAAACAAAATTGGTTTTGGAATCCATATTGGCAAGTAGGACTGGGCGATATGGACAAAATCATATATGACGTTATCTTTGACCAAATACCTTGAAATCGATATTGTGACGATATTGTTGGAGTGACTGCTAGTGCTTTCATAAGATATTTACACACGACATTATTGATAAGCGATCATTAGTACAAACACGCAGAGGGAAATAACAGAGCATCTAGAGCAGTTTGATAAGTTCAGAAAACTGGATCCTTTACAACCAGAAGAGGACAACACTTTCACCATATCATATTAAGATATCCAAAATCTCATATGATATCTAGTCTCATACCATGGTATCGATATAATATTGATATATTGCACATACCTATTGTCAAGCCAGGCTTTTGAAAAATTTGCATTGTGGATTGGCAATAAATAAATAAATAAAATAATATAAATAAAATAATAAATGCTGCCGGTGCATCCCTCAGACATTCCCTGCTGGGCCGTATGCATTATTCTGCTGTGAGAAGCAAGAGGAGACATGCTCTCCTCATGCTCTCTTTGAACTTGAGCAGCCAGCAATGTCTGTACACACCTGCTCATTTAAAACATCTGTAGTGCTTTGCATGCTTGTATTTGTGTGTGCGCGCAGGTGTGCATGTGTTGCAACCAAGGTACTACTCTGTGTGTTTTTTTCCCCCCCTGCCAAGTGCACACTAGATGCTTTTGCTGTAGGTTAAGCCATTAGTTTGAATGTGACAGCTCTTTACTATGGGAGTGTCCTACTCCAGGGTTTGATAAGTGGCTCAGTGCCGTTCCAGTTCCCTTGAGACTTAAATGCTTTCCCCGACATCTAGTGGGGGAATCTAGGCTAATACTGCTCCATATTGAATCTGTCTCTTTCTGCCCCAAGAGAGCAACCGCACTTTTAGCAGCCTCCATTGTGCCAAGACACCCCCCCTCCTCCCTGATCTTGCAGTATTTTTTTTTTCGTCCTGAGTTACTTTACAGCGGTTAGTTGGCCTTTATATGTCTAAAAGCCAGTTCCTCTCTCGCAGAATGTCATTCTTCCTCAGTGAAAACCCATTTCCCTGTGAATAAAACAAGAAACATTGATATTTTTCAGATTATGAATTAACTGCATTATTAAATTGAGAAAAAAGAAAGCACGTAAATTGACATATGGTCCATTTTAGGGAGGCTGTTAAAGGTGTTAAAATGAAATTGAAAAATGAAAACAGAAGCACAGAACAGAAACCGGTTCACCCCATACTTATCTATGTTAAATTAAAATTTTATTTAGAACATTTGGATCTTACTTCAAATAAAAATTAAGACCAGTTTCATCCCCAAAGAAGCCTAAAGGGTAAAACAAACAAACCAAGAAAAAGAACACTTAAGTATACACAAGTAAGCAGAAGCCACAGAAGTTTCTCACCAGAACATTAATGCAAGGAGACACAGTGATGTTGTTACAGTAAAACCTTTGAAACCAGACTCAAATGCAGTGTATAACCATATACTTTTTTTCTGTGGTGCTGTTGTACATGGTCTTCTACAATACTTGGAAACAGTCGTCCCTTCAGTTGTCTTGTTGTTTTCTTCCTTAATTGGAAGCTCAAAATGTTTCCATCCTGCAGACTTAGCCAAGCTAATCTGGAGCCGCTGGACGTCAGCCATCGAGTGAAGGTTTCATTTCAAATCATCTGACCCTGTTACGCTGGCTGTGTTGCGTTGCGTCTGATGGCAACAGCCAGAGAATGTCCTGTGTCAGGATTCATCTGGATCCTGACGGAGTGTCCTTACGTCCACTTTTGCCAGAGTCCATCTTGTCACCTGCACCTCTGCAGCGGTCCATCTGGGCTCACCTGATGTGTGCTGACACAAGCCAAACCGCTATTTTGTGTTCAAATCATGTGAGAGAAAATATCCTTCAGAATGTCATTCTTTAGACATTAGATTGCAGATAGAAATCACAAACATTTGTTAACACAACATTGCTTTATAGGACTGCGACTAATGATTTTCTTTGCTGACTGATTCATTTGGATTGATCATTTTGTCTATGCCTATGACAAATTGCCAGAGCCCAAATGAGGTCTTCACATTGCTTTCATAGTCTGACCAGCTGCCAAAAAATACAAAACTTTCATTTTATAATGAAGCAGAGAAAATCCAGCATGCATCTGTGAAGTTGTACTTGACAAATGACTAAAATTATTTCTCAGTTATCAAAGTCACAATCACTTCGACTGACTAAGTGATTGACTAATCATCTCAGCAGTAGTTTTTAACCTCATTATTTCTCATTGTCTCACAAGGTCTCTTGCTTACTGTCTCTTCTCACACACACACACATACACACACACACACACACTCAGTAAAGATATGTGACCAACCCCTGACCTCTGACCCCTGACACCTGACATTTGTTCCTGGCCTGCTGGTTTGGCTGGACTTAGCCTGTGTGTTTATATTTTTAGGGCAGGCTTAAGATGGCAGATCCGTTGGCTCTTCTCTTTACAGTGAATGGAAGCGAGTTCTCACGGCAGCGCCTCTGCAATCGATATCCACCTCTCACTCTGCTCTGGCATAGTGTACGGGACTGATGCTTGCATAAACGCTGCCAATTTTACTCGGGGCCCTGTGTTTGATCTTTTGTGGAAATTGTGGACGGAATCACAGTCCTGGTTTCAAATGGGAATTCAGACAAATGCAAAGAACCACAAGATTTTAATGTTTTGAATGTGATGGAAATAGTCATCTGTGCTTTTGCCAGAGTATAGGACGACATGCTAATTATGTCTTTACCTCATGGGGTCAGGGTGTCTGCCTGTGCCATGCTCAGTATTAATCTACATAATTTGTTTTTTTGTACACCTGTTCAGCAATCAGAGATGGTACAAATTGTTTACAAGTACAAGGCAATGGCTCATATTTCTCAGGCGCTTTCAAGCTGTCTGCAGCCAGTGCTCAGCATTGATGTGTGCTGTAGGATCTTTGAATAATTATGCTGTGGCGTGTGAGTGTGTGCATCATCGTCGAACTAATAATTCTTGCCTGTTTCATGCTTGTTTTCTTCTTGGAGGATACAAAAGCTTAGCAAATAAACAAAATTGAGGAACCATCTTTGACACAGTGTCAGTGCACAAGATGATTAAAGATCCTTGTTGAAATAAAAGGCTGAATATTGAAAGTTAAATATGTGGAATAGGTATTGTAAACAATGATATATTGACTAAAATTGGGATTATAGGCATTACTGATCGTCGAGGAGTGAGAATCTGGGAAAATAAAGCTGAAAAAAAGCAAAAATATCATCCAATTTGGGTCATATTAAAATGGCTTTTGTAAGGCTCTATTCACTTCATTCACTTGGAAAATGTATAATCTTGCAGAGTGATGCACCAAGAGACATTTCCATTTCCTCTTGGGCTGAAACAGTAAGGACTTTCATTCCTTTGTATTGTGTTTTTGACCAGGCTACCATTTAAAGCACAATTCATTGTAGGGTTTCAAATTGTGAGGGTAATGCAGTGTCTTATTAGACCCAACTCCAGTAATTACAGTGCATAGAGAAACATCAATTTAATCAAGGCTAAATGGTTACCAGGCTCGTCTGATATCATCTGTTTTCTTCATCTGTTCCAAAAGCTGTTTCTCAGTCCCCGGCGTTGCCCAGAGATTTTATCCCGTCCCTGAAAACGATTGGCGCCGTGGACACTCCATGTCAGAGGCTGATAATCTGCAGTTTTAAGGGCTAAGCTGTGGTTTGTCTGTTGAGTTTACAAGAGCCTTGTGGTCAGTGTTTGACACACTTTGAAGACTTTTGATGCAGGGGGAATGTTTCATTACGAAAGAGGCATTGCTGAAAGGCTTGATTATGTCAGAGTTTTAACATTAGGCTCTTAAACCCCTCTTTGGAGGGTCATCGGGGGACTAGAAGGGTTTGGCTCTGATTTTTGGAATGATTCTGGTGCAGTTATAAGAAGTAACACTGATGCCTTTGGCCACTGATTAATTAATAGATCAGTAGCTGATGACTTTGGTAGGGTCATCAATAGGTTAACGTCACACCTCTCTGCTGCTTTAGTAAATTAATTCAGTTTCCTACTGATCTTCCAGGGTCAGAATTGATGTTTTTTTTGTTTTTGAGTCTGCGTGTGGTGTCAGATTTTGAGGCTCAAGGGAAAAGGAACAGTGTGTTGGATTACACTAAAGGGAAACTTGTGATATCCAAGTGTAACTGTCTTTGCCAGCTGCCTCCCAGAAGCAAGCATTGCTTTAACCCTCCAGAAAGACCTCAGGTTTCAGAGCATGGACAGTTTCCACTGCATGAGCCCGTCACCTGACTACAGTCCTAACAGACTCAAATGAGGGCTAAACATAAGTATGACATCATCTCCTCAGTGGTTAAGATTAGACTCCTTAGTCAGGTTTAATGCCAAAATATTATCCTTTAGTGGATGCAGGGCTGCTAAATGCTCCAGCACTCCAGGGCTTTCAGATCACTGTACTGTTCAAACCACACAACTTTCTGTCTTGTGAACGGGTGTTCTATCTTGAAGTCATTGTGTTTTGCACCTGACATGAATTCATCAATCACTGACAGGGTGGTCACGCTACAAGATATTTCACTAGGAGGAATCACTGATGGGTCTGTCTGGTCTTCAAAATACATTTTGTCTTGGAAAAACAGGATTTTTTTTCTTCCAAAAATAAATGACCTCAAGAATCTAGTTCTTGCTTGGGTCCAAGCAGACGGTGGAGCCTTTCTCACAGCCAGGCTTGGTGACGTTGTGTTGCAGGTGTTATGACTCACCTCACTGGTTTCCCCTCACACTGTGCCTTGAGCTCTCATTGGCTGTAACCCGCCACTGCTTTTATTGCCAGTCACAACACTTTTCACACTACAGGATTTGAACTCTCCAACAGGTCCAGATATTTAGCCCGCTAGACATCTCTCGGGCATCTGTGACGCATTGACGAGTCTCCCAGATCGTGTCTTTGAGCACGTCACACATAGCAATCGATTTGCCTAAGCTCTGGGGCTTTTGTCAGCGATTTCCAAAAACTGAGTGAAAATCTGGGCTACAATCATGAACTGTGCATTAGATTTTACCATTGTTCTGGGACAATTGTATATTTGGTAGTTATAGCCGAAAACATCTGATTGGTCTGTGGTGTATTCCCATCTTGCCAGGTTCCCACATCTGATGAAATTTTTGAAAACCCTACTCCAGACAGGGAAAGTCGGGGAATTTTGTCAGCCTCAATCAAAAAATTCTGAAACTTGTTAATTCATCAAAAGTAAAATTTATTTTCCATCACATTGTGTCCACTTCCCTTGCAGAACAGAGCAGAATAATACTAATAATAAGACCTCTGAATCTAAAATGTGTACATTTTTGGTCAAGGAAAAAAAATGTAATCTAGGTCATGGAAATTTAACACTTAAGCCATGGAAAGTCATGCAAAAGTCCCCATGAACTATGAGATATTGAATATGCATTTGTAAGGCTTATGTGGAGGGAAAACACATTAAACTTGCATTATTTCTGCAAGCTGCAACATTCAAGGGAGTTCCTTATGCTTTTGGAGGAGAAATCGTCTCATGAAGTTGATAGAGTACAGATGAAGCTCAGAGACCCCATAGTGGGTGTGCATGCTTATGTAAGAAAGAAAACTAAACCAAAACTAATCTCTGTACTGGTAAACACCCTGCCTCACTTCTCTCTCTACTGGACCAAAACTTGGATAAGATTGCTTTGGAGTTTTGTTTTACAGGTTGTCTGCAGGTCCTGAAAAAGCCTTAAAATGTCTCATATCAAGTTATCTAAACTAAAGACATTGCCAGGTCTTAAATGCAGTCCACATGTAGTCTTAATTTCAATTTAAGATGTATAAAATTGTTGCTGCAGTCTGTTTTTCTGATGACCCCTGCCATGCATGTCTACAGTTGTTTTTATTTTTACACTTATTTCAGTTGCAAAATTGCCCTCCTATTTTATTTAAACTGGCATTAAAAGTGTCTTACAAAGTCTTGAATTGGTCTGCAGCGGTTGCTGCAGATTTAGTGATCACAGCCAAATTGTTGAAGATGATTTACCATTCATGCTTGTTTTTAGTCATTGTTTCGGAGAATGCCTCTCTGTGAGTTCATGTGTAGTAGAGAGGGATAGCTTAATAATTAGGCTTTGGTCAAAAGGGCAAAATGTGCCAAGAAGATGCTCGCAAAAGCTGTGGTTTTGAAACCCCTGTAAAGCAGTGGGTGTCAATAATAAATGTCCATGTTTAGGAATGCATTTCCTCAGCAAGCTCCAGTGCCAGGGCTGCAAAATATAGGCTACACAAACTGAGGGCGAGTGATGGATTTTCATTTCATTCAGACTTACACTTTCTCGCTCTGGGTGAAATTTTTCCAGCTGTGGGGTGGCAGCACTTTTGGCCAGAACTTTTGCCACCTCAACAGGATATTTTGTGGAAAAAAAAAAGTGTTTTTGTCTTGTCTGAAGTGAGAGGCCCAGAGACGACGATAATGATGATGATCATCATTATCAGCAACAGCAACATGATGTGTGGGGATGTAGGCGCTGCTGTAGACTGGTGCTGCTGACTCCTTGTCCCATGTCGCTGGTTCTCATAGAACAGCTGCCTGCCAGGTTTATTCTGCCAGCCCAGAATAAAACCTAATGGCACAGACACTGAGCCTCAGGGGAGGACGACATGCAATGAGCAATAATTAGTCTGTAAGGCATTTGAGTGCACTTACTGTTAAGTGCCCTTAGACCCAGCACTGTTCCTAAGAGCACTAATCTGCCGCCATTAGGAACAGCGAGTGCTCACTTTGTCTCGCTGTGTCCTGGTCTTTTGTTCAGGCTGTTCTGTTGTTCAAGGAGGGAGAATGATTAAGTCATCGTCTATTTGTCCCAGTAGCGGCCTGGCTTAGCTGGACAAACAGCCATGTATATCCAAGGCACTGACTTTGACTTGTAAATATCGACCTAAATTATCCACTTGGATTAGGGCCTATCTGATGCAGGACCAAATGAAGGACTTAGCCTAATCATCCGCAAATTGAAAAGACTCACTTTCTAAACAGACGCTGACCTTGCCATAAGTGACTTTTGAAGGTCTTTTGACAACTGGCGTCTACCTTCACAAAAAGACTTGTGCTAGACTACTTCGGTCTTTCCTAAGTGATTACATCAGGCTAAGTGGGCAGAAGGGCATAAATGGAGATGAAGAGGGAAGTGGAGAGGGCTGCTGATGAAACGCTTGAGTTTTAAAGGCTTTTTATAAGCATCGGCAAGTCTGTAATCAGTGCCTGGCCTCGGCCATGGACTGGTTGGTGCTCTGCCTGCCCGTCCAGTCCTTTACCTCTCTCATCTCTCCACCCAACCACCCTATGATGTGGGAATGTATGATAATTAATGGTAGATAACAGCTTTTGATGGGAGCAACAGACATTTTTCCTTGCCTCTAATTTCTTTGTCAAGCACTTTTGTATCATAAGTGGTTTGCAGGAAAGCTTTGCCACATCTATGGCCAGGTGGAGCTGGGTTATAATGCGATCTCAGGAAAAATTATGGTAACATTTGCTGCAATAACGATACATTTTTGGATATATTTTTACTAAATTATTTTTGTCTGTTTATTTCAGTCTCCAAAGAAACTTGGAATCCAGTCAGACAGTCTCACAACCAAAACTGGTTTGTGGCACAGAAAAACAAAACCAGCAGCCACCTACTGCAGCAGAAATAGCCTGGGGCACAGACATACATAACACCAACAAATCAGATGACAAAAATGTTCGATTTATGTTCATCACCTCTACAATGAGGCTGTTTTACTGAGGTTACTGTGTGCTGTTACCCCTGTTAGATTGTCTTTCTGTCTGTCAGTAGGACATCGCATAAATTTATGAATGAATTTCCGTTAAATATGGTGGACAGATAGGCCTCGGGCCAAAGCACAGTTGGTTAGGTACTGGTCTGATCCAGATCTGGGATTTCTGCCATCACATCATTTTTATAGGCTAAACCATAACAATAAAACTCAGTAAAACAATAACAGGCATAGAGCCTTGATTCCCGCTCTTTACGGGATGTTTACAGGTTAAGAAATCAACCACACTAAAATTTTGAAGTGATATGAACGATATCTTTGCATGGAACAAGTTGTTGTTTTGCTCAGCTGTTGGAGGCGTTTGTTCTCTCGGTGCCTTGTAGATTATTTTGCATTCATTGTGCTAACCCTACAAACATGAAAGAGATGTTTGAAACCAAGGCATTTAGATGACAGGAGTCACGCTGCAGCAGATAATTTCCTCTCTTTGTTTTACTTTACATTCCTATATTGTTACAAGGAGCCTATGTTTAGGTTAGCTTGCATTGCCTCGCTGAAGCAATTTGAATGTAATATAATTTTGGTACTACTAACAGCTGTCTTTGATAGTAAATATTTAACATTTAAAACTGTAATGATCTTTCTGATTTCTTCAGGATGTAATTCTACTCAGAATTGGCCTCTAACTTTATACTTAAATGTATTTTGATTATTATCACTATAGATAAAAATGAAATAAGACGTGATATTTTTGGCCATGTCGCCCTGCCCAGTTGTAACCACTGGCTGCTTGTTATGTGGGTGATTTAAGGAATTTCAGAATAATCCACCTCTGCAATCTTGAAGGTCAGTCTGCCAGTTAAATGCCAAAAGTGTAAATGTAAAAATGAAGAATAGTGACAGATACTCACCCCTTAGGGAAAATAAGTGTAAGGAAGGAAGTCATCAGGGAACAATTGGGAAGATAAATGGAGGTTAAAAATAAAATGGAGAGTTGGAAATATGGAGACAAACAGGACTGTAAAAATGTAAATGTAGAGGTTTAGATATGCAGGAATTTAGTTTATTACAGCCAGGTCTGGATCACATGGCCTCAACTAAAATCTCAAATGGTCAGAAATCGGCCTGCTGTTCACCTCAGTAGTATTTAATCTGTCTCAGTATTTAGCACTTACTGTATATTCACACAGGGGGCAGCCAGTTCTAGCCTAATCTTATTATTCATGTCTCTCCCATTGTTTCCGTCCATTGAGCCTCAGACATAACTATAAATCAGTGGTAAGGATCGGGCCAGGACTCTCTGATCTGAAACCCCTCCTATGAATCACTCTTGGCTCTCTGGTAGGAAACTGTTGGCTAGCTCACAATGGTCTGATGTAATTGTTATTTTATCATAAGCTTCTGGAGGAGCATGGAGTGCATTGGTTACAGTACTGAATATATGCATGTGGCACAATTTCCTCCCATCCAGAACCAGTTCTCAGGTCCGGCCCTGCCCCCCTTTCTTGAATTTTATTTGTCCCAGCTGCTTAGATTATTTTTATAGCATTTAACGCTACAAATATGAGCTGAATGCAGCATCACAGCTACGTGGCATTCACTGCAGCCCACTGCATTGTGGGATGGCCCTGGGCCGAGCTGCTTCAGGATCTGGTCTGAGTGAGGAAATGTAGGGCAAGCCTAGGCAGCAACGCCTAGGAGTGTCTACGTCAGAGTCGTGTTGGGACCCAAGTGGTCCTGGAGTCCCTCCTTCCAAACTACGTCACCCTCTGGATCACAGTGTCTTCCCTCTTCTTCGCACTCTTTTTCGTGCACACACACACACACACACACTCACACACACTCAGTTTCTTGATTTCCCTCATAGTGCTGTGTGGTTTGATACTGCCCGGACTCACTCAGTCTGTCTTGTTGTCTTAAATTACCCCGTCTCTCTCTCTCTCTCTCTCTCTCTCTCTCTCTCTCTCTCTCCTTGTCTTTCTATTTTCTTCTCCTCGCTTTCCCTCTTTGGCTCCCGTCTCCTCCTCTGCTCCCTCCCTCTTTGTCTTTCTCCCTCAAGCGCTGTCAGCTCAGGGATTCTCTCTCAGTTCACTTCTTATTTAGGTTAGATGTACTCAAGTGTTATGGCCTGCTCCTTTGCTCTGCAGTGGGATTTAAAGGCACAGATTCTTCCCCCGCTACTCAGACTGTTTCACACTCCTTGGTTTGCTATTAGCTATGCATGTTTGGTGTTAGCCTTAGGGATCTGGGCCAGATCATCTGTAGAGCTGCTAGAACTGTATTGAATTATGTGCAGGATCCATAGGGTCATGAAAGGCTTTGGCAGAGCTAAGAGACTCAAGTGGAAATGTGTGATTAATTTCCATTTCAAGTTGTCTTGATATAATGATATAATGACATAATGATTGTCTTTGCTGTATGTCTCTGGTGAAAACACTCATATTCTCTAATGCAGACAATTTTCTAATGTCTATATACATCTTTCTTTAAATCTGTGTTGTTGAAGTAGTCACAGAATTTGATAGATGAGTAAACCCCCTGAGTGGGTGCAGCTATTTCCCTGCAGCAAGATGGATGCAGCACTGAAATGTTAGGCTTTAGTGATTGCAGCACTGCATTTGCGGAAGTGGTTCCACTTCTGTTTGGAACGATATGAGTGCATTTGGTGTATATTAAGGGTATGGTTGTGTGTGTGTGTGTGTGTTTTGTGTTTTTGGATTTGTGGCTTATCACACATCCCAGCTGTTCCAGCATGCATTGTTCTTCGCACAGGCAGGATTAAGCAGTATTCCAGGGGAAAACAAGAGTGAGACGAGGACGGGACAGAGGGAGAAAAAAAAAAAAAAGATTTTCAAGCAGGCGACAGCAGAACATATGTCTATTATGTCCAATTAGAATGAGGGTCAAAATTTGAAATGAAAAAGAGCAGGGGTTTCATTTACAAGGGACATCACCCTGCCTGCAGCGCTCAGCCTGCTCCTGCTCTCACTTCAGGTTTTCCTGGATTTACCTCCGGGTAGGGTGTGTTTTTGTTTAGTTTGTGAACAGAAGGGCTCTAGGAGGAGTGTGTGTGAGTGTGTGTTTGTGTGACTGGCTGTAACGGCAGCCGTGGCTCAGTGTGTTGACTCGGTAAACACACTGAATAGAATCCTGTTTCTATCCATGAAACAGCACCAAAATGGAGTGCCGTCAGTTCTTCTCATTGTCACTTCTAATGACTTTTTTTCAGGGCCTTATTATGCACAAATTGGATTGGATCTTAGAATAATAGACGGCTAGACTCTGTCTGTTTCCCTAATCCTGCACAAGCTGCAGTAGCAGTGATTGACTGACAGTGTTCTGCGAGCACGTGGTAAACAGCCTGTTTGGCCTGGAGAGACGTTAGCGGCTCCCTGACTTGGCTCACTCAGGATAGGGACTGGGTGGGGTGGGGCCCCTCCCACCCCAGCACGGTCTCTGGTGGTGCGACCAGGAGGAGCATGGGAAGGAGGGAGGGAGTTTGTGCGTTTGTACTGTGTGAGTTAGAGTGAAACCTTACTCTGTGTTTTCTTTCCCTGCAGGTGAGACAGGCTGTCCCAACCAAGGCTTCTTGATGTGGTGTGTGCTGCGGCTCAGGTGAAAGGTAAGCTGAGCTCTCACCTGCCCGCCAACACTAATGGTCTTAATAATGCACCAGCCTGGTTAGAAGGGCTAGATTTCTACTCTTAAGTTAAATTAATGAAATGGTTTGCATTTGCCGTTCACATGTGGTAATCCCAGACTGCGACGCACGTGTTGTGCGCTTGCTTCCGTGGGTGTGCTTGTTTTATTTTTCAGTGTGTTGTCTCTCAGGTGCTTTCAAAATGACATGGATGTAAAGGCACATTGGTACCCCATCTTGCCAAGAGGGGTGACTCACTTTTTGAGCAGAACAGAGAAATAGGGCATGTCCCTCAAGGTGTGTAGTACATTTACTTTCTATCTGTGCCAGGTTTTTATTTCGCTCGAGGTGCATCTCCTCTCCCCGGCTATTTTGATCACGGAAATCAGTTTGGGCAGTAACGCTCACATTCGCGCCCCTTTGATGGCCGCGTTTCCGCGTGAGTGGTTGTGTGTCACGGTTGCAAAAAGCCGGAGCTGAACGCAGCGGAGAAATCGGAGAACCGATTTGACGGAACTGAGATCAGCAGCTTGCAGGGTGTGTCAGATGAGTTTGGGCTGGAAGGGAGGGAATGTTTGTGGTTGCACAAGGACAGCTGGCAACAGAACGATACTTGAGAGAGATACAGAGGCCTAAAACAGGCAGTTTGGCTGGAGTACATGTTCATTTTTCATACAGGGGTAGAGCATGTGTAATAACTAGTTACCGTTTCTTTTTAAAGTCTCCCATCATTACAGCAGAGGGTATTTTCATCTCTCCTGGAGTGTTTATCCATGTTGGTTAGTTGTATAAACAGTGCTGGAAATAGCCAGCTGTTCGGCGCATCTGCTCTTTGCATCTAAAGATGGAAACCAGGTGTTCGTATAACAGCGGAGACCAAACTCAAATTAAGCTGTGAATTAAGCCTGCTTGTACCCTTTATATTCCAACCAAACTGTCTGTACCCAGTGTTTTGCTGTGGAACCTGCGCTGGGGCAATTCACACCGGCCAATTGTTGGTCCAGCATCCCATATGGAGCCCATTCACACCAGACCAGCAGGTTCCCGAGTAAATATCACTTGTTTGCTGCGCTGCTCTACAGCGTCGACATCTCTATCACTCCAGCTATCCATAAATTCTGTTCCACTGGCTTGCTGTTTAAATTTCTTCTCTTGGAGATGCAGATGCATGTATGATATTATCCCATTACATGTGCTGGAACTTGAACATAGTTTAAGTGGAAAGACACCCACATCATATCTGATTAAGGTACAAATGGACATTCTACTAAAGGGTTTTACATAAAGAATATGCCAGTAGGTGTTGTGGAATGACAGTAATAGAGCCAGAGAAATTTCTTGTTCTCATTCGTTACTCAGATCTGTCCTGTTTAGTTCAAGGAGACTTTTTTTTTGCTTTGATGTTCTCCACAGTTCCAAGATGGTAGCAGGTTATAACTGTGCATGTTGTAGCTGTGAGAAAGTGCCAGTTGCCCGCTCCTATCAGTCAGGAAGTGTTTACACTCCAGCCTCGCCCAGCCTGGTTATCTTGGCATGTGAAGCAGAATGAACAGTTATGAGATTTAACAGCAAATTACACATTAACCAGGCAAAATGTCTCAACCTGTACTTCATAGTGCACACCCAGGCCACTATTGTCTCATTTTTTTATTCGTCTTAGCACACACTCTCACTCTCTCTCTCTCTCACTCACACACACACACACACACACACAGACACACACACCCACTCTCTCTCTCTTTTTAGTGCAGTGTGGAGCTGAGATAAAGGTTTATGAAAAGCTACTTCAACTTCTTCAACGTCTCTGTTAACTGACGTTGGTTACATAGTAATGGGTGATATAACCCGACCTCCATATCATGATATATTGTCACATTTGCCTCAGTAACAATAAAAGAAACAAATTGCCTTTTACCTTGGTGCACAAAGATTGCATTCTCCAGTAATTTCATTAGCATTTGTCAAATTCCACACCTGTTAATGCAAAACAATGCTAGCTCAATGTAGTTGTGACTAAAAAGGGTTATTACGATTAATTATAATTAATTATATTAATTTATCGCACAAACTAACAGCTGTAGTAGCACCATGCAGATGAGCATCATTCAGCATGTGGTGAGGAAGTGCTGTTTAACGGAGCAATTAACTGACTCAAATGACTTGTGTTTCGCTCTTGATGAACTTGTCTTTTTCCCTCTTTTTGCAGAGGATTAGTCCAGTTCTAATGTTAAGTTTGCATTAAGGCAGTTTCATATCAGCTCTTCCCTCTCTCTCTCTATATATACATATGTTTGTCTTCTCTCTGCAATGGGAGAAAAATGCACTGCAGTTTCGTGTACTTCAGTAATCTTTATTTGCCACGTACGTGCAGCTCAGAGAAAGCTGGTTTCCATAATCGGGGTAAGGGATTAAGAGAAATCCAGTTATTCAAGCTGGATTTCTGCAGGAGAAACCCGATTATTGGGCCATGTAAACCCTTATTCGTATTTCTGACTTGCCTTTTACTGGTGCGCATGTGCGGGAAAAGAGAGCGGATAAGGAAACTGACATGGTCAACACAAAAAGGACACACTGTACAACGCTTAGGCGAGTAAAAGCTTTTTGTTCCACATCCTCGTTGAAGAATGTTTAACAATGTCAACGTTAACGCCGATGAAAAGGGAAGGAAAAACATATGCCACCGCCTGCTTCAACTGTACAGCAGAGAGTAGCTGCAGGCAGCAGCAGTGTGGGCAGTGTCAGGGGGATGCATGTATACCGGGGTTTTTGAGTAAGCGGAGTAAGGTTACACGTGTAAATGCATTACCCGTTTCCCTGCCATAACCTGGTTACTCACAAAAATCTTGTTTCTTGAGTGTTTGCAAATGAAGAAAGTGTCTTCTCTCCTCTGACACTGGAGGGGTTTACACAGTCAATCAGATTTCATGTTCTACTGGTAGAAGCTTTAAATTAGATAAACATATATGGACTAGAGGAATGCACACAACAAACATTCTCATCATGTGGAAAACCAAGTCGGTAAAAGATTCACATTGTTGGTTTTGATGAAGTTTTTGGTTTGCTGCCCGGTTCTATCACAGCTCCTTGTCAGTCCCTTGATCCATTTGTTTTTATTATTCTACAGACTGGACATATTAGAGTTCATAATGTTCACACACTGTGGGTCAACAGATGGAAGATGGCTTAATTTCTGTCCACATGTCCAAGCCATCACGTCAGCACTGAATCACCCGAGCTTTGTTTGTCTTAATCATCCCACAGCCGCCGTTTGAAGGTACCGCTGAGATTGGGATTTGTTTTTAAAAGTGTAGAGAGTCGAGGATCGACCTTATTCTGTGTGTAGTAACCCCACCATCCCAGATTTAAACCAGTATTTGATTGAATGAAAAGGTCACACTTAAGTTTATCTCTTGCTCTTTGTCTCACACATCTGATGGTCTTCATTATTGTTTTTTCATGGCTGCATTTCTGATTTAACTTCTCCACTTCTGTTACGGTGAGGACTGACTGTCCTCACTTGTGGGAAATGTTGAAATGTGATCTTTGAGAGTGCTGTAGACAGAAACGGAAATAAGGATAGAAATATGGAAACAGGGATTAATTGCGGAACTGCTCTCCTTTCTATATTTAATAATTCATACGAGCTTAATGCTTGTCATTTCATCGACAGGCTACTTGACTTAGCATAACATGGCTGGGGTGATTTAAGACGCACTGAGGTGAATAACACAAGGCTATTAAGATGTATGGGTCATCCTGTGAATTAGCATAGTCCTACATGTTGAATGTTGGCCCAGAGCCAGGACTTGAAACACTGGCCATGTGTTCAGGATCTGACCTTGGAATAATGAAGCCAAAGGAAAAATAAGTCTAACATGGATGAGGTCAGGCAGGATACACAGAGGCTGAGCACTAAATTAACAGCATTTTTGTTAATAGGAATATGCGTACAGTAGGACTCCATTCACAGAAAACACCGAGCGCTGTGCAGTCCCTTTTGATCAGAAAATACGGTATAATTTAATGAGCTCAACACCGAGGGAGCCAGAGCGAGATTTATGTTTATTCATTGTGTTTCTGGTGGTTTTAGAGCAGCTTTATCCTGCTGTTTATGTGATCTGACAGTTCCTCTATGTATCAGTCATATGAGCAAACCAATCACTTCTGTTTTGTACCTTCAGAACCAGCGTGACGCTGCAAAATTAACACACCACTTCACAGGACGTAGGCTTCTGCAGTGGCAGTGACTACCTTTTAACTCATTTTCAAAGCATGCCTTACTTTGCAAATTTTTGTCATCATAGCAATTGATTGTGTTCCAAATTTTTACTTTGCTGCAGCGCTTTACATTGTACCAATTAGCAGAGCGCGCTATTCTCCGATATGCAAAAAAAGGGCCAAAGCAATCTCCAACAGCTGAATCCAAAAAGTGAATAAAACGCAGTAATACCCACACTACAGTCACTTTTTTAAAAGGGTGTGAAAAACTCAAACATGTTTTTTTATGAGGCGTTAACTGCAAGTGTTGTTTGAGGTAGAAAACAGTAGTACAAGGCGTTACCTCCACGTACAGGTGTGTATATTCAACTGCTGACATTTTAGGTGCTAAATCAACAGAGTTTGCTGAGCTTAAATCAACAGCTGGTTGATATCAATGAATGTTTCTTCATCTCTTACTCTAGTAGCCATTCCTGCTCTTTATGAGTACAGTTAATTGTGTTAGCATGAATATACCTGATAGCTTTTTTTTATTTTTAATGCCTTGGACTGCTGACATCAGTAGATTGAATGTGTTTACTGCTTGTGTTGAAACACTTAGGCAATTTGTGATGCCAGGTGTCGGAGATGTCGGAGCCTGTAAGAAATTCCCACATGTCCTACTTGTAATTAGCAGGAGAAGGCTGATGTTTTTCTCAGCAGGCTGTTCATATTTACAGAAAATCTGATATGGCATGAATGCAGTAACTATTTCTGCAGTGTCTTTGCCTGCTAGCTTGGACGAGGTAATGTAATCATCAAATATAATCATAAACCGCATTACACGCAAATTTGAGGTGATGGATAATCATAAGTCTGATGTAGGCAGGAGTGAGGAGAAAAAAGGAGTGTTTTTTTATGCTTTTTTGGTTCGGCTGTTTAAGATTGCCTTGGCCCTTGCTGTGGAAAGTACTTCAAGCTCGAGAGTGAAGTGAATAACAGAATTTTGAACACAATCAATCATCATGATGTAACAAAAAAAACAGCTAAGAAATCAAGGCCCTGGTTGAAAATAAGTGGAATTATCCTTTAACTCCTGAAGACTATGGTCCCTGCAGGGGAGCCCTTACTGTATGTTGATAAGCCCCCTACGCCCCCAAATCCCTCCCTCCTTCCCCATCCACAATATTGAGTTGCAGGTCTATTTATTTGATTAGCACTCAAAGGCTGCTGGCCAAGATAAGCCTGTGTATCTGTCAGTGAAAAGCCTGTGAGCTGCTGCCAGCTTCTATTAAAGTGTCTGTCAGAATGGGACGGATGAAGGGAGAGAAAAAAGAGGGAGGGAAAGTGGACAGCAGAGATGGAGGGAGGATGGACAGGCTGCGAGAAGTGTGCATGTTCACCAAAATCATATTGACTGCTGCCTTATCAGCATCCGGTGAGGCTGGACAGATAGACTGCTGGAGTGAAACTAAATTTACTCTCCTAATGCATAACAAGTCCGTTAACCATTTTAACATTATAGGCGGTCAGCATTATTGTTCAATTAACAGGGAATTAAACACTTTAAGGTGGCAAATCTTGCTCTCCGCATTCCAGCCGACCTTGAATGTTGCGGGCAGCTCCTTAGCAGTGTCACAACAGTGCTTGTTGCTGTGCATTTTTGATAAGGATTAAACGCAAGACAAGAATAAGCCGGTCTGAAAACCGCCTTGACAGTGTAACTGGAGCACAGTGGCTGTTTAGCCATTGGATCCACAGAGAAAGCCTAGCCCCATTGCATTACGTTTATTCAGCTCGTGGGCCGGCTTGTGACACGACTATCAAATGACCACTTGGACAAAGGGCTGAACTTGCACTCTTAGTGGGGATGACCCAATTACTTTCCACTACTTGTTTAAAAAGTCATGAGAGAGTCTTGTTGTTGCCGTATCCATTTATCTGGCTGTGTGTGAGAACATCCGGCAGGCAAGTACGGCCGTGGTTAGTCAGCCTTCCTTTTGGGTGTTTTTTAATGGAGTTTCTTCTTTCCCAGATAAGAGAGGCTGGCAGTTCGCAGCTGTGCCCCGAGGTCAGCTTGTTCTTTTTCACAGTTCTTCCCTCTGAAAAGGCCCCCATGCTGAGATCAGAAGGTGGAGGACAGTAGCCCCTCATGAGTCTAACTAGAATCTCAGTCCTCTGAAGATAATCTCAACTCCATGCTCGAGCAACATAGATACCAGAAGATTGGAAAAATAATAAATGAAAGCTTCCTGTTGGCAAGCCTAATGGTCACCTGGGTCAATCAGAATAGAGCCTGAGCTATAAACTTTTTCCATTGCCTATAAAATGCTCAAGATAAGACTGCCCGATGAGAACTGTAGTTTCTTTCATTTTTAGACGATGTTGCAGGATGAAACTTTATATATGAAAACATTTAACGAGCCTCTTATTTGTAACAGTATAATTTGTTGAGCAATTATGTGTTTATAGCTGCAGTATTTATTCAGCTTTCTAAATAACCACCAGGTATTTTGGCTAACAGCCAGCGCAGAAGCTGATTGGCAGGTAGAATCAGCAGGTGTGTGTTGCCAAGCATCGCAGAGAGATAATAGTAACACTCCTGATGAAGGGACTTGTGCTTTGTTACAGAAAAACAATCATGAATCTTTCATCTTGAGCAAGTGGCCATGGTTTAAGTGGGATAATGCTGTCTGAGGTGTCTTTTAAAATGATCCCAACAGGCTCAGTGGAGGAAGCTAGCCACTGGATGGCTGTTAACCACTGGATGGCTCTTTGCCTGAGTGCCATTCATTTAAGTCTTTTAACAGATACTGTTGAAGCCCAGCATATCATTTGGATTATTGTGGTGAACAAGCACGTTGTAAATACCTTTGTTACTTATGGATATCATTGGTATTATTGTGTAAAGAAATTATTTGCATTATATTGTTTGGATATGGTTTACTCATTTGCTGTTTTATAATAAGTATTACATAATTAATTAGTTTGGAGGTCTGTTTTCTTGAATGTGATGATGGAGAAACCAAAGCAATTTTTATGTATGTCTCATGTATGGTGAACTACCTTTTCAGTAGGCCTAGATAAAAGGAAATTTACCATGAAAGCAAGAATGCTTATTCTCTTAACCTTGTCCCAGAATGGAAGCGACACCTCACAGACAGCTCGTCATCGGCTGTCCCCGGCGTGAAGGCCTTTCCTCTCCAGACAGGAGAGGCAGCCTGCAGAAGTGTCCTGGCAGACATCTTCGTCCGAGCCTCACACACCTCCTCTGTTTCCAGCAGACAGGCCGAGGAGCCCTGCCCTCGCTGCACCCGCTCCCCTGAGGCCCGCACTTTACACAGCCCATAGCCTGTGCTGGCTTAATAAGACACAGGCTCATTTTCTCTTTCTATTTCCCTTTCTCTCGCTATCTCTCCTTCTCCGCAGCCTCCGCAGCTTATTATTCCTTTTTCCGCCGTGGAGGGTTTCAGCTCTATAAAAAGGCCTTGTCATGATGTAACAGGGCCTTTAAATCGCCACAGAGACTGGAAATAGAGCAAGAGAGAAAATCTAATTTGCATAGCCCTTTATATATAATTCAGAGTGCTGTGCGATAACTAAAATTGGCTGATGCATTGCTTTTTCACGCCTCAACTTTTTTCAGCCTTGGCAGTAGAAACTGAGGAGTGGCATTTAGGGCTGGAGGCAGAGCTGCCTCTGCATGAGTAAAGGCTTTGCTCTTCCATGAGAGGTACAACTTCAGTTCTTCATTTTTTTTACGAGACACTTGGGTTTGGTAGGCAGAGACATGGTTCCTCCTGCCGTGAGTCAGTGAATTTCCAGAAGCTTAGACTTTTTTTTTTTTTAGGTTAAATCGAGTATAAATTCTGGATTGCTGTCAAACTCTTTGTGTTTTTGACCACATTAAGAGGTCTTCCAGGGCTGTACAGTGCCACAGTTTTGCTCGCATTTGCTATTAAAAAATAATAAGTGCAAAGATGAATATTAATTGCGTGTGTGCAATAGGTTGGGCTGCTGGAGATCTGACCCAACTGTTATCTACTGCCAAGGATGAGTGTGTGTCTCTGTAAGAAATTTATTTCCAAGTGTTTACTGACCATTTTAATGCAAACCCCCCCAAAAAATACACTTCTGAACATGAGCACGATTGTTGCAGAATCACCTTGAAATCGAGCAAATATGAAAAGGTGTTTCTCCGTTGTAAATGTTTCATCAACCAGCCAACAGGTTGGCGACTCGTGTGGAAAAAAGACCAGGTTTTGGTAAACAAGGATTAGGGTTAGATAAATATAAAAAATGGAGAAGCAGTGGACAATTTTGCTTTTAGAGCGTTGGCCATTCTCATGTGTGCTTTAAATTTTACTTTTGTGGGTTTTTTTGCTTGCTAACATCAGTGCTACCACATAAAAGTCTGCAGCCCTGTCTTCATGTTTTCAAAAATCTTATGAAATCACCGTGTTATGTCGAGGAAATATCACACTGCATTTTTCATTTTTACTTAACTGTGGAAGGTTTTCTTACAGCGCCTCATGCAGACAGACCTTTGATGTTGACCACTGAGCTGCCGCTATTGCAATCGGAGATGAAGTGCTTTGCTCAAGGGCACGTTGTCAGGAGTTAATCTGTGTGGAGAGGACATTACCCGTCATCTCTCCCGGCCAGATTTTCCCAGCCGGTTCAGAGATTCAGACGAGCATCTTTGGTGTTACAAGCCCGCTTCTCTTTGCCAGTTGTGAAATAAAGTCTAAAGAAAGGCTCCTTTTCATGCTGCATTTAAGCTGTCACTTTGAGTGTCATCACAATGTCCCTCCTCCAGTATTTGTCCTCCCGTCCCACTGCTCGTCCACCCTTCCATCCATTTCTTCCCATCATTAGTGAAGCCTTGGTGGAGCTGGTCTAACAGACTCTGTGCTGTGCTGATTGAATGAGAGTGTATGGAGTGAACCTTCACCCTCGACCCCTGAAACCATGTCAATTAGCATTCAGTTTAACATTCAGCCCGACAGTCTCCAGGTTTTACTGTTGCTGAATACGTAGTCTCAACCATTTGTTCTTTGCTTAAAAGAATAAAACTTAGTTTAGGCTAAAAGGTTAATGTGAGAGCGTTCTTATCTGTTCTGATAGCCAATCTCTCCACCGATCTCGCTCAATCATTCCAAAGAAAACATTACATTTGAATGAAGAACAATAAGTGTGCTGATGGCTAGATAAGGTAGATGTACTTCACCTTTTTGTTCCAGCTGAAGTGAAGTTGAACTAAATGGGAAATGTAAATTTTCTCAGTATGAAATATGCAGTTTTCTAGCTCTCTGTTTGGTTATGATATTAAAAATAAACAGTGTGTGACCAAAACTTTTGATGAACTCCACAAAGTCAGTGTAGAATTGGGGGTTCTAGATGTATTTGACATCCAAAACATCGGTGCTTGCATGTTTTGTCCAAGCAAACCCTCCTTCTCACTGTGCTAGTGTATCTGCTCTGTTGTGGTTGAAATTAAAATTTTAAAGTAAACGATTTTGCAGGCTGCCAAAGTCACTAATCACATATGACAGACAGTTGTCATTACATAATACTAGGCTGTCAACCTGCACAAAGCCCAAGAGGAAAATTAACAGCGAGCCAGGCTATTTCATTAGCAATGGCTTCATTTAGATTCAGCGTTCCTGTGCAGTAGATTGCAACCTGGATTTGACTCAGCACTCTGTGGGTTTGCCAAGTTTGCTAGGTGGGCACCTGATGGCATTCCTTCTGTCATTTCATGTAAGCAACTCTGTGGAAGAAGCCACCACTTTATATTTACAGGTGTCTGCTTGTGTATGTGTCTTGTTTGTGCGGCATGGACATCTGTCAGCCTGTCAGACCTATTTCTTTCAAACCTGCTTCTTTTTAGTAAAGGGAAAGATGTTTTCGGTGAATTTATTACACTTTTAAACAAAATTTAAAGTCACAAACATGATGAATTATACTAAGGTCAGTACAGAAAGGGAAATGTTACTCAGAGCTTTCCTCCATTGATTCCTTACTCACTCTTTCCAGTAAGGAAATCAGTTGCATTACCGGTAAGTTATTCCTTATCTCGGGCCATCACCAGGTTGCCTAGTCTGGTTCACACCCAGAATTGAGTCATTGAGGCTATGTTATTTGTGTATACAAGCGCGTATCTGTGTGTTGATGTGACTGTGCCTGCGGCAAGCACGTCAGCTGAGCGTCTCCAAAGACGTCAGGTTCATTCCTTGATGCTGACAGGATCCTGAGTCGTGTGAATGTGGCGCTGAACTTTTTTTTGAGCGTCCTTGTGCGTCCCCTCGAGAGAAAGAACAGCAAGGAAATGGAAGTGAGGCAGGGCGCATATCAGAACAAGTCAAAGTCATGGCTGCAGCCTCTCTCTCAAGGTGCTGTAATGACTCATTCCTATTACGCAAGGTAACCATGTGTGACACTGGAATGACAGAGAGCGCCATTACTGTGAACTTGTCGCCCCTCTGCAGGTCGGCCTGAGTGGCTGTTGCTTATCGTTAATTGGCCAACTAAACACAGACTTATGATTGTCTGGACCGTCTTGTCTCCCAAGTTCCTGCCAAGGGTTGTATGTGTGCGTGCACATATAGACGTGCATGTGTGTCTGCATGTGCACACTTACTTGTATGTTTATGCATGCGTGTGTAAACAAAGGGGTCGGGCTTGGCAGACCTACAGGGCTCGGTGCCACGGGCTCAGCCTGGCCCGGGCTGTTTCCAGTCAGCTGTTTCCAGTCCGCATCCAACCGTGCAGACAGCCAGTTGCTTGTTCCATCTACCTGGTCAGACACGGTTCCAGTGCACGACTCTGGACCACTTCTCTGATAAAACCCCTCTGTGAAGATGACTGCGAACTGAGGTGCTGAACATTTTCAGAGATCAACAGTGTTACAGCCTGAAGTCATCCAAGAGACAGAAGTGTTGTTTAGAGCTGAAAGGATTAATCAATTAAGCAGCTGATTGCAAGGAAATGAGGCTATTATAATTTCATTTTGTCAAGTAAAAACATTTGCTGATTAACAAATGCGAAGGTTTGCTTTTCTGTTTCAAATCATAAGCGATTTTAAAGTATTATTTTGGGTAACTTGTGACAGGCATTTGCCATTATTTTTAACATTTTATAGATGATTAGTCGATTAATACAAAAAATAATCGAAAAAAATTAATCGATAATGTTCCTTATCCCACATTGTGTTACCACATTACTGCAGCTCTGTGCTTTGTCATTTAGAGATGGATTTCAGAGGGTAAATCAGGTCAGTGGATAATAATGACCCATGGGGAGTGGATGGATTGTCATACCTGGAATGATATTAGATTTGAATAAGCACAGCAGTTTTATGGGATTAGTGGGTCATAAAGGCTTCATTTCATATCGAGGAAGGTTTTCATTACTGCTGCATGAAGCCAGTCCAGAGTGTGAAGTTTGAAAAGTGTTTGCTGGTGGTCCGGCTGAGCTTGAACTTTCAGAGCTTAGCCCAGACCAACCGCTGGGCTCATTTCCCACCCTCCCTGCAGGGAGCTTCAGGTCTCATTTTCAGGCTGTGTTTACCTTTCTTTTTCCCCCCGTCCCCTCTGACAGAAGCCTCTCTTCTCAGAAAATGGGCTGTGTGTGCTAAGGGCAGGGAGCTTCTGCCAGTCTAACCTGGGGATCACAACAGTGGAGGCATTCTGTCCAATTAGCCTTCGATTGTCTGCCACTGCTGTGCTCCTGGATGTCTTTGAGAGAGAGGCATGGAGGGGAATAGAAAGAGACAGACCTGCAGCCTCGCTGATTACTGTCATCTTTCTCTTCCCAGCTGGCTGGTTTTCAGAGAGCTTCTTCGCTTTTAGGATCAGGTATTTTCTGTACAAGTGGTGTATGCCTGTGATGTGTGTGTGTGTGTGGGGAGGACTGTATGAGTTGGCATGTGACGACTAAAAAGGATAAGTTCATCGATGTGCATATCTTGTCTCTTTGGCTCAAAGTTTTACAGGTAGGCGAGAGACAAAATACATATAAGTGCAAAATCTGTCAACTTATTTGAATAGAACTGACCTGTGGAGTTTGAGCCGGTCATGTAGGTAGAGGGAAATGGAAAAGTGGATGGGGCGATGAGAGGCAGCGTGGTTCAGATGTTGCTGCAGCGTTAGGGAGGGGCATGCCGGGAGGAGCAGGATGGAAATATTGCAGACTACAGCGATAGGCATTGCAGAGGGATAGTGAAGGGTTAGAGGTGATGTGCAGAGGGGATTAGAGTTGCTTATGGGTGGCTATAGTAAGCCACAGAGAGCGACTAATAGGGGCAGGACAGGAAGGACCACCGCAGTGCCACAGAACAGAGAGGGGGGGTTTCCTATTTTAAGTGACATCAAAGCTGAAGTTCGGCTGCAAGGCATTTCCCTAAAATATACCTGCGCCCCCAGCAGGGCCCAGAATAGAGCAACCACACCACACAGCCTTCCACAGCCCATCACAAAATTAGCTTCCTGTGCCTTTTTTTCTTTTTCTTTTTTTTTATGCAGTGAAAATGTGTAACAGTACGCCGAGTTCCACACCTAGTTTCATTGTCCTTTAAAGAAAGAACAAAGCTACCCCTTATTTTTTTTTTTCTTTTTTCTTTTTTGACTGTGTCTAACCAATATTTTAATGCTTTACTGGATGTGACAGGAGACTGGAGGTTACATGATGAGTCTGTTGCAGTAACAAAGAAGGTGGGAGTTACTAAGACAGTATTAGTTTAAGCCTTTCTGCAGCAGCATCAGTAGAAAGGCTCATGTCAGGAATGCACTGTGCATGAGCAAATGGAAGAACAAATGTCTGCACATCCCGTTCTCTTGGCGTCCGTGTGCTTATAGTGGATGTCGTCACTGGTCTCCTATGTATATGTGTGTGTGTGTGTGTGTGTGTGTTTATTCAGTTGAGAGGATGTTTACTGTATCCACTGTAGTAGCATTTCAATAAGCTGTCTGTCTGTCTGTCTGCTGTTGCTGTGCACTTTGTGGACGCACAGACTTGGCCGCAGTCCATTAGTGTGCTTCTATTTGACGGTAGCCCCGCCTCATACAGAATCTAGGTCATATGACCATCCGTTAATCCTGTTGTCGTCGGAGACGGAGGTTAGGGGGGTCGGCGGCGTTCAACGGAGGATAGATGGAGAGTGGTGGAAGGATGGAGAGAGATGGACTTAATCTGCGCCGTCATATTAGGAACAGCTGGCTTAGCGCGGGCGCTCAGTGCAGCAGCTCTCCCACTCTCTCTTAACACATACTGGACACACGGCGCAGGGCGCACATGTGAACACACACGTACACACGAAGCGGTGTTTGGGAGTCAAGGCCACACATGTGCCAGGCTGTCGCTCAGCCAGTGTCACTCAATATCAGACAGCACTGAGTGTTTATACGAGGCGTTCAGCAGCATTTTATTCAATCTTAATCCAGTATCGAATGTGCTTATTGAATCTAAGTCCTTTTTAATCGCTTATGAAACCTTTTTGAACCTTTATCAAACCCACATTTTGTTGAGGATGGACAAAGGAAAGGACAAAGAAGATTCTCACTCACTAACTTAGTCGACAGGACAGTGACACATGCATTGCATTCTGCTGTATTCCTGTTGAATTTTGAGTGTGTCCACGTCAATCCGCTATACATGACAGATCGACACATGGAAATGTGGACTGGGGATGCAAGAGTATGACATCATTAGGGGGAGGGGAAGGAGGGGAGTCGAAAAGAGGATTTATTCAACTTGGTTCATATGCTAGTTGTGGTAGCTCTGAAAAAAATACTATCAGGATTTCACAATACTGGGGTATACTCTATTACATCTCCTGTTCTCCTCTTCCTTCCTTCTCCTCTTGTGTTTGTGTAGAATGTAGGCTAATTCCGACTACTTAAACCTGATACGAGAGTTTTCTCAGCAGTATTGTTGGCAGATGTGAAGTCACTTTGATTCGGGATCAATAGACTCTGCAAAACAAACAGCAGGCTTCCCTTCAATGCGAGCTTAAATTGCGGAGAGTTTCCCACCCGGCTCAGACACAGACAACGATCAGCCCCGCACATCTGCACCCCGGCCCCGTATCGACTGGAGGCTGAGTGCAGCGTCTCCCTGACAGAGACCGACGCTGTGTGCTAGTTGAACCAGTCAAGCATATTAACGTTGAACAGCTTACAGCATGTCAACATATTCCCTTCCAGACATCCCCCATCTCCCCCTCCTCCTCCTCCCATGTGGTCTAATCATTAATAAAAAGCAGCGGGCCCCATGTGACAACAAGATAAGTGCTTACAAATTGACAAGGTAACTGTGAGTCAAACCTTCTTTATGCTCTCCCCCTCACTCATAGTTCAAGGTTATTGTGGGACACAAGAATGTTTGTGTTATCGACCGGCCCGCTCTTGCCACCTCGCTGTTATCTTTTCCACAGGTTGTTGTTTATAAGTCCATAGCAGTGGGTAAATATTAGCCTAGCGCCCGTGTAGCATGGCCAGGGTGAAGGAGGTTAATGTTAGCCTAGCCTGGCAGGCAGCAGGCGCGATGCTGTGCACTGAGAGTGGTGAGAGTTGAGGTGTGGAGCTATCGCAGGGTGTTTGTCTGTGTTTAGAAAAGGTCACTGAAAGGGTTGAATGGTTGCTTTATTGCAGAAATGCCATGCTCTTGTGGTTCAGCACAAATAATGCCTCCTTTTTCCTCTTAAACAAATGAGTAACCAATATTGGGTAGGTTTCTTTCACTTTTTCTTCACCCTGAAGATATAAACGCACGTGACTTAAAGCAACTGAGCAGGGGAAATGTTTTTGGGAGGATGCCCGCCATCATGGGTGGTATTTTCACTGTTGATATGTCGCCCTGCCTTTGCACACTAGGAAGCGTAGCGATATGGGTAGTCTATTTCTGGCTTGTTATCTGTGTTTATTAATGCCAGGTTAACGGGTCCCAGTGGTGTATTCTGACTGTCCTTTGCTGCTGCTAATGTCCAG
>OMLF01036443.1:0-11174 GCA_900302615.1 Holocentrus rufus | reverse complement strand
TAGTCATTGTAATCTTAGCATAATGAATAGGAGTCTCTAAACCTGGGGACTCAGTACCCTTTAAGGGAGTCTCCCTTGCAGGTTCTCTACTCACCTGCAGCCCGGCCTGCTCTAGGGGCCCGTGTCATCCCTGCCTCAAGCATCTATCTATATTTCCTGAAATAATAGCAGCGCCATGCCCAGTAGGGTGCAGGCCGTCTGCTTTCAGCAGGCCAGGTCGACCCCAGAAGGAGGGCCAGTTATCTACAAAAGAGAAACCCTCATCTGCACACAACTGGGACAGCCAGCGATTCAGAGAGACTAATCTGCTGTACTTCTCATCAGCCTAGTGTCTAGTGCCTAGTGTATGTGCACAAGGATGAAAGTACATGAGATGGCCATGGCAACATTGCTCACTGTCTGGTCTGATCACTAAATGGCCTTTCTGCAGTTCACTCACCTAGCTACAGGAAACAGGAGCCCATCAGCAGTTGTGTGTGGTCTAGTCCTGGGAAGGCGGCCTTCTATCTGAAACAGCCTTCCATTTTCTTAGACTTTTACAGGAGATTTTCAATTTGGACTGTAATAATGTTGCTTTTAACTAGTGTTGGCTTGGCTTGGCAATCAAGCCCTCTTCCCCATGCAAATTAACCAAATTGACCAACTCAACCAACCAAAGCAATGAGTACTAACCAATCAGAGGCAGAGTAGGCTGGATCATGCCTTATCCATCCTAGGAAACGCCTTCACCAACGATTAACTAACTAGCTAACCTACTACTAAATTAACAACAGTAGCTGAAGAAAGTGAACTATAATGTGGTTACCATGAATACTGCTGCTGAATAAGCTGTAAATTCTAACTCATAACTGAACACATGCCCACACATCCGTACTTACAAACAAGTATGCACGCGGAACCGTAATTAGCTCTTGTGTGTAGCTAGCTAAACACAGTTCAAGTTCATTACCTGGATTGTCACACATAACAATGGCGTCAGTCATTCATTCAGTCAGTTAGGGACAGTCACTATTCTTGGCCGCCCCCTTGACCACATGGGCGGTCCAGCAAGAAAAAAGAAAAATAAAGAAAAGAAAAAGAAAGGATTGACTAACATTCTAAATGGCAAAAAGTCTTATATGTCACACAAGTGCTCCTCTCCTGCAAATTTGGCCACACAGTGATGGAATAACAATTGCAAAGTTTCTTAAATTTATAGTTACGCATGTCAAATAAAAATGTCTATCTGTACTTTATTTGCTTCCATGCCACACTACACAGTGACGCTTGCAGTACCTGGATACTGGAGTTGAATGAGAGTTGTCTGCTTCGTCGTCCTCTCACTTTGCAGTCTCTCACTCCAACTTCACTCACTTCATTTCTTTCTCTCTACCAGCCACCTACACTTCCTCACACCATTATTCTCTCAGTGCTCCTTCCACTCAGCGTTTCACCTCAACTTTCACACCTTCATCCTCTTACATCAACACTTTGTCACATATCCTTCTTTCCATTCACCTTTTCTCCTGCTCTCTCCACCTCCCAGCCACTCTCGCACCAGTCCTGCTTTTCTTCCCGTACCTCTTAAATTCTTCCACACCCCGCCTCTTACACTTGCTCACTCCACCTTCCACACACAATCCCTCTTGCCTCTGAAATTCTCCCACCATTCTTCCTTCTATTAAACTTACACTCACAGGCCTTCTCACTCCTATCACTGCCATTCTTGCAATTCGACAATCCCTGTTTCCACTCCACCTTCTACCTACATGCCTGCCCAGCCCAGAGAACAAACTCAACGCTGTATGACACAATGTGTACCGATACAATGTGACAGTGTCTTGACTAAACACCCATTAAGAATAATTGGTGTACATTGTGGACGCTTTCTGTTATAGGAACTTTAAACACAGTTATTGATCACAAGGTGGTGTAGGATGGTGTATGACTCCATAGTGTGTGAAACAGAGAATCCGATGTTATGAACCATCATTTCTCCCTCTTCTACTCAGGGAGCAATATTCCTGTTCTTTGCAGGCAGGACGGAAGAGATCAAGGGGAACATTGATGAGGTATGGTTCACAAAAAGAACAATGCTAAATGTTGTATTACCTGTATATTCATGTTTTTAATGCACCAATTGGGGGATTATTCTTTCATGAGCCATACTTAACAGTGAGTGACTATTAGTGGTATGGATAGCCTGAGGAGGAATCAGTTCCTTTACTCTGTTTGTATTAGTGCCATGTTTTATCACAAAGGAACAATGGCCAAAGTTAATCTTTAACAGACAAAAAATCCTCAATTGTATCGCCATCTTTAATCTTTATTGCCTTGGTGGTGCTGCTGAAGTGATGTAATGCCGCCGCTTCAACAGGCGGTGGCACTCTTTGAAGACGGCTGCAAGGCCCAGCAGGCCTGGAAGCAGTTTCACCACATGTGCTACTGGGAGCTGATGTGGTGTTTCACCTACAAGCGGGTGTGGAAGATGGCCTATTTCTATGCAGACCTGCTCAGCCAGGAGAGCCGCTGGTCCAAGGTACAGAGCACAACACTGAACACTGCTTGCTCCCCTATTATATTTTTGTGTTAAGGCGCACTTCAGTGTAATGCAAAACTGCATTCAAGTGAGGACCCTTTAGACTCAACTGATAAAAAATGAACTCAAAAACTCAGAAAAGAACTCATCCTCACTCACTCATAAATTAGGTGCTTATCCCACATTTTTTGTCAGTCGAGTCTAAATGGTCCTTAATTCTATCAACCCTCAATTTTCCAATTGTGCTCCTTGTAATTTTTAGAAAGCCAATTGATTATTTGTGTATTGATCAGTAGGGGTCTAATGATTTATTCATTGCAATGATGCATGGCTTAGAGATTTTGCCAATTCAACTGCATCAGTCTGCTAAAAGAAATATGTAAATTGCTTTGACTTCAGCCTAAATCAGTATGAAATGCTTTGAACCGAATCATTCATGACTCTTAAGAAAAAAGAAAAAAGAAATAAAAATACCTCATGTGGTAGTGATCTAACAGAATACTATGAACTGCATGAACTTATTTTGGTATAATCATTCCAAAAAATGAAAATGTCTCTGAAGTCAAATTGCTAAACAGTAAATCAGGAATCAAATTAAATCTCTGTTTAGCCTAGGATTCACACACTTTTTGACCCGTCAATACAAAGCCATTGGATTTCTTGTTGTGGTCAATTATCTATCTGTGCCTGTCACTTTGAGGCACCAAAAACGTTTTATTGTGGAACTGGACAAGAAGAGTGAATCCTCTCCTTCTGGTTTTCTCTCTCAGGCCATGTATGTGTATATGAAGGCCGCCTGCCTCAGCATGCTGCCTCTGGACGAGGCCAGGCCTTTTGGGGAGAATGAGGTAGAGCTTTTTAGGTAAATACACACACAACTGTCTCACAGTGAGGAGGAGGAGTTAGAACAACCAATGCTGCATTTAATATTTTCTTATTTATGGCACTGTCTCCGCTTCTTCCGTTCCAAATTAAGTTTTCATTCTTCTCCCGTGCCTTCAGACAGGTGCCCACGCTCAAGCAGAAGATAGCAGGCAAGTCTCCGCCAACTGAGAAGTTTGCCATCCGCAAAGCCAGACGCTACAACGCTCAGTGCCCCATCAGGCTACCGGTGCCAGCGCTGGTAAGACTGCTCAAGCAGACACTATGTTTGACTCAGAGAAACTTCTAGCTGTATTTTCCCCTCACATTATGCTGGATTACAGGAGATGATGTACATGTGGAATGGTTTCACCGTGATCAGCAAGCGACCTGAGCTGACTGAGGGCATGATACAGACACTGGTGGAGGCAGAGCGCGCCCTGCTGGAGTCTCCTGGTACTACAACTCATCACACCCCAGGCAGTCAGAGTTACAATGGGCAGAAACACCTCAACTTAAGTCTGTCTCTCCGCTGTGAGGAAACATTACGATCTCTGTTGTGATGATGGTGTCTGTTTCCTCCTCCACAGACAATGAGTACTCAGTGGACGACCGCTGTGTGATCCACCTGCTGAAGGGGCTGTGTCTGAAGAACCAGGGCAAGATGCAGGCCGCCGAGGAGTGCTTTAACAAGGTGTATGCCAGGTGAGATCTAGGAGAATGGTTCGTCTTGAATTGGGGGGGGAGGGTGATTCCACGTGCTCACACTGCAAGCGACTCGTTTTCTACGATCAGAGGAACATCAGTCAGTACCGTAGTGATCTGATTTCCTTGGCTGTCTGCATGGAAAATCTGAATATGAATAGAGTCATGTGCTTAACTTGGGAGGATAGCGCAGAGCGTGTTCTTTTCTATCCATCACCGTCTTAATTGGAGTCTGATGTGGGAAAGGAGGGGCAGAGATCAGGGCAGATGGAGAGCACAAGCTCGCAAGGAATGATAGGATTCAAATCACTAATTAGACAGTATGCAGTTACTAGCAACATGAGAGTTAAGGCAAGACTCTACTTGCATTTAAAATTCAAGATTACACAACAGCATCCACATAGTGTAATGTTTGCTTTGAACTCACCCATCAAGTTATACTGTTAATATTTGCATGGCATGTAAGCATCAGAGTGCACTTTGTTGAAATCAGACGTCTCTCATGACTAAACCGTGTCTATTGCTATAAAAAGGAAGAGCTTGACCTTAAGTCATGTGAGAATCATCTACGCAGGCACACTGAAGTCTCAGCTGATGTCATTACATTGTTTATGCAGCGTTACTGATTGTGTTTCTTTAAAAGCAGATGAGTCCAGATAAAGCAAACTGTGTTTGATTTGTGTGTAAATTGGAATTGTGGGTAGTGGCGAGTCATGCACCATCATCCTCTTGTGTCTTCAGTGAAAAGAAGATCAAGTTTGACCACTACTTGGTGCCCAACTCTCTGCTGGAGCTCAGTCTCCTTTATATCGACCAGGGCAGGAGGGACGATGCTGTCAAACTACTACGTAAAGCCAAGTGAGTTACTCCTTTACAGCATACACACATATATATAAAATCATGCAACAAATATTTCTATCTCCCCGGAATGCGTTTTTAATAGAGAAATGCCAAGTAAAGAAATAATACAAATAAAGAAGCAGGAACAGGTCCTGCTCCTGGATCAAGGCTGTTAAAAAGATTATAGAGTGATTATATAGTAACTAGGGCTCGGCTGATGGGGGTTCCTGAAGGTGCTGATATTTTAGTATTGAAACTATCAACTGCTGATATTATGTGCCAATATTCAAATCTTTAAATTTTCAAATCAAAAATACACAAGAATACGGTGTTTCCTTTGACAAGATGGAAAAGCCTTTTAAATAGCACTTAAGAGGCTTTTCCGCCCCCCATCTTTGTTTTTTCTGACTCATGATTTAATAGTTAATTTTAGGTAGCCTCTTTCGAGACATTTGTGATGAAGCGCTGTATAAATAAATGAATATCTAGAATCATGTGTCACCAAAAATTATTTTTTTTAGGTCCCTTTTTTTTTTTTGCTTAAAATGCTGCTCAACTCTCTGTGCTGCTCGGTCTTTCAGAAACAACTACAAAGAATACTCCATGGAGTCTCGTACACAGTTCAGGCTGCACGCTGCACTCGCCAAACTCAAGGCCGATCCTGGTGACCAGGAGGAGATCACTCACCTATAAGACAACACATTCCTCATGGACTGTCCTTCCCCACCCTTTAGCGCTCACACAGACTGTTTTACCTTGTACTTATTTCTACTAAGTGAAATTTGGGGTATTTTATTGCTGTATTTAGATACTCCGATATAAAATGTGTCTTCACTGATACACCGCTGGGCGATAGTGCAACGTGTTAGAATTTACAAGATCCTCTCCTGGCCTGATTGGCTTCCAAGAGGACGAAGGTGTCCAATAGAATTGGAGCTTTGCTTTAACTTAATTGCCTTTCATTGGTTTACACACACACACACAGTTGTATGTATCCATCATTTTTATGGACAATGTTTTTATGAATGTTTACAATGAAATCTTAGGAACACTAAATCTTAATCAACAATTGATTGAACTCCAAATGGCCTTTAACCCTATGAAATGTATATTATGCTTTACTTGAATAGCTTCAAATGATTTACATCTGAGTACTTAATAGTATACTGTTCTGTAGAAAGGTGTTTTGGAATAAGGAATCTTATAAGGTGTTAAAATATTAAGGTATTTCCTGTAGAATTGCACAAAATGACACAAAATGGTCTTAAAAAGAAAATTTAAAAAAACAGCTTCTTCCAGTAGTTTCCTGGCTTGAATAAATTCCATCCATGGCCCCAGTCTGCAGTCAGTATTCTTATAGTGCAAACGATAAGCAGCAGCTGTTCACTGTTTACTCACTTTTTTGGGGAGTGTTTGCATTAATCCATATTCAGTGTTTGTCTAAGCATATCTGAATTGGTGCATGCGCTTTCCAAAATAATGTTTTTACTGACTGTACAAAAATGTTTGCAAAATAAATTCAACATATCACCATCCATGATGTGTTATCTCTGAAATGAAGATAAAAGTAACATCCTTAAGTTGTCATCTGATATATTTAATGTGATATTTACCTACTTAGGATGCATGGATCTCACAACATGCCCTGTTTAAAACAACATGGACAAGTGTTCTGTACACAATTTATTTATTCTAGTTACAGTTCAACGGCTGTTTGGTTCGTATAGAAAAAAAACATTGAGCTTGAAGACAATGGAAAGATCATGACAATCTTTTCAATAAGCAAGTGTTGCAAAATAGATAACAGACATGGGTTAAACAGCATGTAGAAATACGTTTTGATATTTGTTTTCACCTGCTTGGTCAATGAGTTGAGTTGTATTTATTGCATCAGGAGAATTCAGACAGTGTCAGGTAAGTTATTCACACGTGAGTTTAATAAATTGGCTTTCAGATATTCTGCCATAATTGTCTCATATTGTTTTATGCAGCAAAACCCCACCCATCTGGCACCAAAGAAGGCCAAAACAACCCACAAAAATCATTTGAAAGAACTGTTTGACCCAGGTCTAATAGATTTATGTCCAGTAATTCAAAATGAGTCAGTCCAAAACTATGAGGAGGCAACAGGGGGAGCAGCAGGGGTTGCTGCTTGCTCCTCTTTCAGTCTGCGTTTCATTAGCTTTTTCTTCTTCTTCTCTTCCTTTTCAATTTCAGCAACCATTTCCAAGAACTTGGGGCTGCGGGGGTCCACCGCGTAGCCAAAACGCTCCCGGGCCTCAGCCAGCAACTTTGTACGGCGGGCCTTATCCTCTTTCAGCTTCACTTTAGCATCCCGCTTTTCTCTTCGCCAGTCAGCAATCATCTTGGGCATCTTGGCCATGTTCGCTGCTATTAGTTTCTCTCTGAAATGGAAAGAGAAAAGATTAGGATTGGGGCTGTTAACACAGTTTGTCATGCATAGTGTAGGTACAGCTAATGCAGGGAGAAGGCTCCACATGAGAGGGTGCCAGGTTCTGGCTGTATTATGTTCTCCAGAGAACATATCTTTAGGCATATTTTTATTGATTAGTATTGCTTGTTATTCCTTCCCATGATCTGTTATAGTGGTTACAGAAATATGGAATTGGACATGACATCTCACCACTGCATTCTAGGATTTTCAAACATGCTGACTGGGACAATTTGGTGGCTCACTTGTCTAGGCACGCACACACACACTCACCATGTAACCATGACTAGGGATGCACATGACACTTTTTCAGGGTCAATAGCTATTGTAATGCTGATACCAAGAGCTGATCTGAACCATTACTTTCCCTGAACAGTGCAGGCTTGGACCATTAATTTGGGGCCCCAGAGAAAAAAAAAACTGATGATATTCTCTTTCCCACCATTTGCAAAATACATGCTTCTGTGTGCCAAAATGGAGAAAATTAAGACAGTTTCGGTTTATTTCAGACATGTTATTCGCGGCTTCTATTACAGGATAATAGTGTTGAGTAAAACCTCCAATACCGATTTTAACCTGGTATCACCACCAATATCAGCATTGGTGCATTCCTAACCATGATATTCTGATATTCTGGGTCCATTCTGGGTTCAAGTCCATCGTAGAACCCTCGCTTTCTTTCTCATCAGTCTCTAGTATGAACTAATACTTTTAAAAAATTGACTGGCTCAGCGGGAGCAATATATTGTTTATTTGTTCATTACATCTCGGTGACTAGATTTGTTACTAGATTTTGACAGACCTGGGGGAGTGATTCATGTTACCCCTGCTTTTCAGCAATTTCAAAATGTCACTGATTAGCACAAACGACCACAACAATTTCAGGCTAAAAACAAAGTGAGATATTCAGGAGGTGACATAATTGACAAAGTGACATTTTTTGTGTAAACTACAGCGGAAGCCACACGTTTACTCTTGTCTCGCATTCGGTTTAGGTTTGCTAATTTGCTGCTGACATTAATACCCACGAAGAAGAAACTAATGAAGTATCCGCCTTTACCATTTAGGACAAATTATAAGAGGTGTGCAAATGCAGTAGCAGCAAATTCGGTGTTTGTGGGAAATCTGCGAACTTTAAGACCGACAGCGAATGGCCTTCAAAATGTAAAGGCAGTCAAATAACACCAATAACGTGTAACTAAGTTAGAGTGGGTCTTGTTGAACGCAGGGGAGGATACATACTTGACAGCTGAACACAAGGACGTGCTGTGGTAAACACTAGCATGTTTAGCTAAGCCGAAGTAGCTGTCCGATAATAGACGCATCTACGTTAGGTAAGATAGCATTGCTTACTTTGCAAGCCGTTTTGCGTTTTCCTCCTTCTCCCTTATCGCTATGTTCTTCAACATCACCTCCAGCGGGGGATGCCATTCCTTTTCCTCTGCTATGATCTCTTCCAGCTGCTCATGAGTGGGCCACAGCGTGGCAGGGTCGATCCCCGATGCAGAGCCGTATCGTCCGTACAGCTTGCGGTCAAACCTGGCAGTCTTCTGCCACTCGGGCGTTTTCTCACTCTCCTTGTCTGGAATATAAGGCTCGTTTAGGTTCAGTTTTAGTGGTTTAGGATTATAAGTTGCGATCTGCTGCAGTAGCCCACAATGCGAGGTGACAGGAACAACTGTTTTTAATGCTGAAATGTCCTTTAAGGTCCAACAAAACGCTGCTGTCCTCTTGCACAGCATGGATGCCGCCATCTTTCCTGGCAAGAAGGACCCAGTGCTCATCGTCATAGGCGGCTTATACAATGCCTGTGTATTACCGTTAGATATAGTATTCACATCTATAGTATTCACATCTTGGTGCTTACATTTCATAGAACATATTAAATGTCACTACACTATGTAACTAGTTTAACTAAACGTCTTCTTTGTCTTCTTTTCTTTTCATATAAATTACCTTATGTGTATAATCAGGCCACTGTCATAGTCTTTTAATGCTCTCAAATATTAGTGTGACATTCATATGAATAGCCTTGATCAATTTCACACATCTTAATTTTATAACTTTCTACATTTCGTTACCTTTCTAAGTTTCTTTCTTTCTCTAAGAAATTCATTTTCAGAGCCCTGTAAAAAAAATAATAATGATAAATAAAAAAAGTCCTATTTCATTTTGAAATGGAGCTCAGTTGGGATTTTATGCAGGGAAATCATAGGACCCATTGACATCATAGGCCCACAGTAACTGGTAAATTAATCACTTTCATTTTCAGAGACAGCCTCAGTGACTTTGACTTTCAGAGGCTAAATTCAATAGGGGGCATTTTCTCTCAACATCCCCCTTGACTTGGAAGCAGTTGTGAGCAGGTGGGCAATAGCCAGAGCACCAGAGCAAGGAGGGAAGCTGAGACTCTTTTAACACCTTCTTTGAACAGTTAGGGACCACTGGGCAGGGGAATAAACCAGAAAACCTACTTTGAAAGAAAGGGTCTTTGTTTTAACCCCTTAACCCCACCTTCTTCCTCTTTTAGCAGTCTCCACCCTCCCTCCAACTTTTATATTTGATTTCTTTTCAAGAAGGGGAGATAGAACAAATGGGGTTGCACTGGAGTGCAGCACTTACAGAGACAGATGTCACCGCTTTTGTGTTGCGGGAGCGCGCAAAGCTCTCCATCGTCATTAAAGATGTAGGGTTCCCATGGCAGGGGTAGCAGAGGGCTGGAAGTGGAGGTGGGGGTGGGCATGACAGAGGCTTAATTTGGCTTAGGAGCGATCCGGTGCCAAGCCTAGGGCTTTAGGGATCACATCAACGTCAGTCACAGGCAAATAGGCTTGTTAGCAGTCAGACGATAAGGGGATGGTGGCAAGATGACAGGTCTATTTCTGAGTGAGTAAGTAAGAGAGAGGGATGGGTGGTGTGGTAATACATATTGAACAAACTTAAGTAGGACATGCTCACTTCTTAAAGGACAGGACCACCATTGGTCACTTAAGCTGAATTCTGACTCCATTACTTCTTGAAATAACATTTGTGCTAAAATATTCATTTGCGCTGGATAAAACCGTACATTTATGTTAAATAAATCCATGGGGACTAAGGGGTCAAAGAGGTTGCTTGCATGAGGAGATGGTACATGGTATCTGCTGGGAAGCTTTGGCAAATAAGCTGTACTAAACCCTGGCCTCCCATGTAGGCCAGGGGTGCAAGGGCACATTTACATTAGGACTGAATTCCACCAATGCCCGAGCCAGCCTCAATAGGAGTGCCAACAGTGGCCGTCCATATGGGGCACCCAATTAAATATTAACATTGTCTTCACATTTTATAAACACATGTAAAATTCATGCTTAAATTGCAGGACACACTCATTGTAGTCTCATTTCGGTGACCCCTGCCACATTGCACCCATTTAATCCTGTTATCACGGTTCATGATTTCACAAGTGGTGCCCCCTTGCAGCTGAGGTTTAGTCACTCAAGCAGGATGCCATGCACAACTTTCACTTTCACCTACTTTGAACTTGGCAGAGAATTGCACAAAGACTGAAAAACATCTTAGGCATATTTTTCCCCTCAAACCGCACTAAAACGTGTTAAATAATTACTTAATTTTCATATATTACCAAATCAACAAAGATTGTAGGATTTTTCTTTGTAATAATGTAAATGGTCTACAAATCTCTTGCTCTCTCTCTCTCTCTCTCTCTCTCTCTCTCTCTCTCTCTCACACACACACACACACACACACACACACAGGTTAAAACCATGTTCTTTTATCGTTCCATGTGGGAATCCCTTC
>OMLF01036441.1:0-13798 GCA_900302615.1 Holocentrus rufus | reverse complement strand
CATTTTCTTTGCCTGCCATAATAATTGTCACCACCCTAAGAAGAGATTGGTGATACATTATCACAGACACTCCCCTCTATTCACTCTCACTCCCCACCCCACTTTATTGCGTCTTTCAAAATTGTGTATAAGGCAGAGATGATTTCACACTTTAAATCATCATGATATTATTCTGCACCTCCTTAGGGGGCATGGTGTCCCGTTTCACTTCAGTGCGGGTGGACATTTTTGCTCCTGGAGATTCTGAACCACAGTTTTTACAAAGCACCTACACTGGCACCATAAAAGAGGAGCAGGACCCAGGGGTCACAATTCTTAAGGTAAGCTTCACCCAAAGCAGTTTTTTTGTTTTTTTGGATACTCACCTTTATTCAACAAGAGGTATAGTCACATCAGAATCTGCACAATGGCCTCTATTACCAGTTGGTTGTTCTGTGTTGCTATTTAAGAAGTTGCTATGAATTCCATGTTAGTAATCAGTTCAACTATAATATTTACATCGTACCATTCATCATGATGTACGCAGGTTGGCTTCCTATCAGTAGCTCCAGAGGTTCCTGTGACTCTCGAAGTCAGGACAGAAGGTGACAAGTTTGCTATCTCCCCCAGCGGTGTTCTTACCTCTAAAGTGAAGCTTGACTACGATGAGGCCCCCCACAACTACTCTGTGGAAATCTCTCTTACTGATGGCGTCACGTCTGACAATGCAACTGTGAAAGTTCACGTCACTGACATCAATGATAACAGTCCTGTTTTTGCATCCACTTCTATCACGAGTTCTGTTCCAGAGGACGCGGAGGTAGGGTCCAATGTTACCAGTGTTCCAGCCACAGACAAAGACAGTGGCTTCGATGGGGAGATACGATATTCCTTGCAAGGAGGAGAGGGGAAGTTCTTTATTGACCCTGTGTCTGGGATAGTAACTGTGGCTGCTGCGTTGGATAGGGAGACCAAAGCTGAGTTCAGTTTACTTGTTGTGGCCCAAGACCAGGGTCGTCCAGCCAGGTCAGCCACTGCCACCCTCTTGGTCCAAGTGTCCGACATCAACGATAATGTCCCCAAGTTCTCCAAGTCGGAGTATGAGGTTGAAGTCTCAGAAACAGCGAAAATGGGTACAACCTTGCTCTCCCTATCAGCTGTGGATACAGATGAAGATGTAAATGGGAGAGTGACTTACAGTATTGTCCAGCAGGATCCCTCATCAGACCCTTCTGTTTTTGAGCTGGATTCATCCACCGGGGTGTTGCAGCTAGCCCAGGAACTGGACTACAGTGAGGTGAAGATTTATAGTCTGATAGTGCAGGCTGCTGATGGGGGAACTCCCTCTCTGGTTGGGAATGGCTCCGTGGTGGTGAGGGTGAAGGACGTGAATAACAACCGACCTCAGTTCAGTAAAGAAAGCTACAACGTAGACGTCTATGAGAACCTGGCCAGTGGAGGGTCCATCCTAACCTTGGAGGTCACTGACAGGGATGAGGTCAGTAATATGACCACTTGCTTCTGCTTATGCATATGAGCATATGATGCAAAGATATGAATGTCCTTCTAAGAGGTGCTAAGTGCAGTCTTCATTAATTTATCAATGTGAAATTTAGTCTCCCACAGCCACACTCTGACTTCATTTCCAGTCTGAGCTGTTGGATTTAAACTGTCTGGAAAAGGGGCAACAGCAATTGGTGTTTAAAAAGATACACAGCAGGTGATTGGATCAACCATCTCGCTATCATTAGCTAACTCGTCCAATCAGACAAATGAACCATATGATGTAGTATGATCATGCCAAAGCTAAACAAAGAGCAGCAGCTGTGATGGGGAAAGTGAGCAAGCATATTGGTAAACATATTGCTAGCTTGTTAGCATGTAAGTACACAATTCTCTGTGTCTACGCTTAAAAGGCATTTTGTCACACACCTTCAAGAGTAGCCATTGTTGTTTCCGTTTTGGAATTTGATGCACCCTCACTGTTATCAGTTACATCATGCCCACACTTCCTTAAAGGGCGCTGATTGGTCCAGCTGTTTGTTGGTTTCCAGTGATGCTGTGTCAGAGCGTGCTCAGATGTATTATTATGAATCCAACCAGAGATGTGGTGGAAAATAAACACAATTGTTAGGATTAGGGTTATGGTTGGGTGAGGACTTATATTCCGACTTTTTTTTAATGAATGGGCAAATGACAGGCCAACGACTTTTCTGACCAATCACAGCGCTTGTGGGAGTATCTTGCCCAAAACTCAACTTACTTGTGTTAAAAATGTGACTTTTGCGTAGCTGTATGTGATATACTTTGGGTTGTTTTCATATCTGAATAGTTAATGTGAGAACACTTGCTGGGCGGCACGGCTCAGGAGGTAGAACAATCATCTCGTAATCGTAAGGTTCCTGATTCGTTTCCCAGCTCGTTTCCCAGCCTCTCTGTAGAAGAGTCGTTAAGCAAGACCCCGAACCTAACTGCTCCTGATGAACAGACTGACACATTGCATGGTAGAATCTGTCATCAGTGTGTGAATGGATGAATGTGAGGCAGACATTATATATTATTATATGAGTGGCTGATAGACTAGAAAAGTACTACATAAATGCAGTCTCTTTACCATTCTTACAAGGAATGTTACTGCCCATGACTAATGTTGAGTAACAACATCTCTTCTGTATCTTGTACCACAGGGCGGATTCTCCAATGGTTACTTCCTCCACACCAGTGATACTTTTGACATTAACAAACAAGGTGTGGTGTCCCTGAAAAAGAATGCCACCTTGGACAGAGAAACAATCGATAGTTACGTATTACAGGTATAACCATTTATATTTCTACCGTATGAGTGTATTCATTATCCTTGGTCCTCTCTGCAGACTGACTAATGCATTTTGTTTAGTTTAAGTTCTCTTTATATCCTTAGCACACTCTTTTCTTTTCAGCAAAAATCCTGATTCACACACACGCAGCCGCACTGAGGCAGTTGTGGGTTTTTTAAATCATTGAGGGTGGTTATTTAGAGAGGGAAGTGTAAATATTGTTGTCATGAGGCCTAAACCTAAGTAATGATGGATGCATGAGGTTGTATAGATAAAGAATTTAAGGCAATGGAGTGGATCATATTTATCTTTTAATGGGTTTATGTGAACCACACATGGAATCTGTGTTAAAACAAGGGTTCAACAGTGGGTTTTAGGCTGATATTTTTCTGGTGAATATGTCGACTGACTATGTTTAATATCTTTAAATATAAGTGAATCTGAATTTCTAAGCCTGCAAAATTAAAAGTAGCAAGCGTTAAATATGGCTTTCAAATAATTTGCTGGGTCTGTTGTGTCCTGCGAAATCCTCCTTAATTACAGTACGGAAACAAATGCAAAACTTTGGGGATTTTACAGGAAACTGACAAAATAGTTAACTTTATGGAGATTCTAGCTGAAGCTTCACTATCAGCTAACAACTTTCCTATGCAATAAACACACACACACCCATATGCACAAAAACAATCTAAGTAGTGATGTATCTGTCAAAGTTCTGAGTCGTTTTAAGACCTTCTCTGTACAAAGTTATATCTCTGAAAGTGAATATTTGTTTTTCAGGTATTCATCAATGAATTTCGCATAATAAACAATCCCAAAAGGGATATACTGTGCAGTGCTTCAGAATGAAACTCCTCACATCAGCACTGTAGGCCACCTTAGTTAAGTTCAAATCAAAAGAAAGAGTCCTCTGTATAAATACAGATTATTTTTGCTGTCATTGCTATTTAGTGTAATACTCTTGTGTTAGTTTAGCATAAAGACTTGAAGTCTACAGGAGTCATTAGCCTAGCTCTGTGAAAGTGAAAAAATAAACCTCACAGCAACTCCGAAGCTGTCTTATTTACACAATGTTTCATGTCTATTACACGGTAATGAAATACATGTCTTGGAATTTTTTTAAAAAATGAGTTGTTTTAGGAGGAGATAGATGGTAGGAATTATAACCGATGAGCACATATGTTCAGCAGTTATAGTTTCTACCATCTATCTTCTCCTAAAACAGCTCTTATTAAAAAAAAAAAAAAATCATGCATGACATGTATTTCAAATGCACAGGATACATTGTGTAAATAAGACAGCTTCGGAGTTTGGTGTAAGGTTTATTCTTTTAACTTTGAATATGAATTTGAATTTGAATTGAAGGATTCCACCAGTCCACCATTTTTGGGAAAAATACACTTTTTCCAACTTGCAGAGACAAGATGTTCGATACCACTTTCACCTCTTTATGTACACAGATTCAGTGCCTATGGGTAGCATTTCATGTTAGTTTAGCATAAAGATCTACAGGAATCATTAGCCTAGCTCTGTCAAAGTGAAAAAAAAATATTACAGTAACTCTGAAAATGTCTTATTTACAAAATGTTTCATGAAATGAAATACACTTCTGATTTAAAAACAACAACAACAAGAAAAAAAGTAATTTTAGGAGAAGTTATGGTAGGAACTATAACCGCTGAATGCAGACAGAAGGATACATGTGTTCAGAGGTTATAGTTCCTACCATCTAACTCAAACAACTCACATGATACACTGTGTAAATAAAACAGCTATAACAGCTATAACAGCTTTATAACAGCTTTATTTTTCACTTTGACTGAGCTAGGCTACGTCCCTTGTAGACTTCAAGTCATTATGCTAACACAAAATGCTACCCATAGGACCTGAACCAGTGGACGTCCAGAGGTGAAAATGGTATCGAACATCTTTGCTCAATCTGGATAAATTGAAAAAAAGGTACTTTGCCCAAAATGTTGGAGTATTCCTTTAAGACCGGACTGAACACTGAGACTTGAGCACTGCAGCCCTGCCTCACACTGCTCTGTGTGTCTGTATTTAGGTCATAGCAGTGGATCAGCTCACTGAGGGCTTGTCAGCCACAGCCCAGCTCAACATCACTGTCCTGGACTATAATGACAATGCCCCCCAGTTTCTGGCTCTGCCAGACCTGCTCCTGGTCCCTGAGGGCAACTACTCAGCTGAAACCCCAGCAGAGATCGCCACGATCCGGGTCACAGACGCTGATCTAGGGCTCAACGGAGAGGTCACCCTCTCCTTCCTCTACCCTAACCCGCTCTTCACATTCAGAGAGGTGAGGTGAAGACAGAAAGCTTCTCTCTGCTTGCAAGAATGAAAATATTGTGTCTTAAGCAGTGAAATTAACAAGGGTTTTGTAAGATAGACAAGTAGTCTGCCACGAAGTAACCACTTAGAGTATACAGTTTCCTAGGTAAAGGTAATGTTTATTTTGTTGTCGTTGTTGTTTTTTTACATTTTTAGGTGTAAGAAGTAACTGTCTGTACATATATTTGTACAGGACATGTGTCTAATCAACAAATTAAGATATAATTCATTTTTTCCCACATTGGTATTTATGCCTTCATTGCTGGATTTAAAATGGTCCACTAAAGTAAAAAAAGTTTTGTTTTGCTATGCAGATATATGAAAGGTCACTATACCTACCTATTGTCACTGGGTATATTCACTACATTTTTCCTGTTCAGCTAGACACATGAACTTGAACATGTGATTCATTCTTTTTAAGAGAGTATATCCCTCACGTAGAGCTGTGGATGAACCAGAATGTTCTAGATCATTTCATTGATCTTGCTGATGCTTTAAATTAAAATGCATATGGTGTTGTGTTTAAGGATGGGACCCTGCTGGCTGTGGGTGCTCTGGATCGGGAGAGCAGGGACAGTTTTGAGCTGCTTGTTAAGGCCTCAGACAAAGGCACACCACAGAGAGAGGTACGGATTCCACTGAGAGTACAAATGCAGCTCAAAGTTCATGAAATGGCTCTTAAAGATGAGCAAACGAAAAATGTCAACCTATCTCGGCCAGTGAGATGTGTTACCCTTACTGATATATCCACAAACGGTAAACTTTACCAGCATTTGGTGTTTGTTGGTTGTTAATTTAACCCATACAGATAAAATCCAACTGTATTTATAGAGCACTTTCATACAATGATGTAAAGAAAGTGTTGTGCCAACCAACCCAACAAACATTAACAGAAATGAGATAATATAATCCATATCACACATGACATTATGTAAAAACTAGGGAGTTAAGGCTAAAAGGAATATAAAAACTTTGCAAATTGTATCGTTTACTCATGTGTCATGGAGAATGACAACTCCAAAAGCTGTACCCACATCTGTTAGAATGAAGTTGATTGGGAACTTCGACAAACAAAAAAAGGAGATGAAAATGTCTGTTTTAAATTCTCAAACTCTTTGTACAGCATAATCTAAGTCTTGACTCCTCGTTCATATGTTAAGTTTGTCCCAAACCAATGCAGTTACAATGAAAAATTGATAAATCATCTCTGGAAAATGCCTCATTTTCTGCTTCAAAAGTGTTTCAGGAATAGTTAAAAAAACAATAGATAACACAATGTTAATCTCCTTTGCTGAAAGTGTATTTTATTAAAATGAACCCTCTGCCTCAGAACATGACCATCATCAGACTGGGCATTACAGACGTCAACGACAACAGGCCGGAGTTCCACGCCTCCAGTTACACCAGCAGCATCCTGGTGAAAGATGCTGAAGAGGGGAAGCTGCTGCTGACGCTCTCTGCCACGGACAAAGATGCCGGCAGCAACTCGCTCATAACCTACAGGTCAGCTCAGGGCACTGCTGGTGATCGGGTTTCAGATATTTACACTGGGGTTCCCATACTCATTTGGACAAAAGTATCAGGAGAGTGATGTTTGTCCTGCCCAGTTATTTAAGCGACTAGTTAAAAGAATACTCCAAAATTTGTGGCAAAATACTCTTTTTTTACTGACACAAGATGTGCGATACCATTTTCACCTCTGTATATCCACTGGTTTGGTTTCTATGGGTAGCATTTCATGTCAGCTTAGCATAAAGACTTGAATTCTCCTTCAAAGTGGAAGAACTTACAGCAACTCCAAGCCTGTCTCATTTAAACAATTTCATCTATAGTTCCTTAATAGAAACACAGTTGAATTTGATTTGATTTTGTGTTGGACTTTGGTCATAACTCACAAGCACAAACTCACTTTAAATAAATGGAATTAATTTATGAATGTCTCTCAGTCTCTCTCATACGTGCAACTCATATAAATACATACAAATATCTTTTTTTTTTTTTTTTTTTTTTTTTTTTTTTAAATCTTGCTGATGCTGATGAAAAAAATATTATGACCAAAGTGGCCATAACACAGTGGTCATGTTATGACCAAAGTGGCTCTCAAGGTCCTGTGTAGTTAAATTCAAATCGTCAAAGCATGCTTTTTACACATTAGATTAATTAATCCTGGTGAAATCATCATAAAACTGCTGGTGTAGCAACACAAATGGTGCACTACGTATTTTTTAGGTCTGTCAATCGATTAAAAATTCTAATCAAATTAATTACATGATATGCTGACTAACTCTTTGAGTTAATCGCAAACAATCACATATATCAATATTTGCTTTGCCCCAAATGAAGATATTTCAACTTGAAAACATTATTGTGGCACATTAGTAAAGCAATGAATACAAATTTCAAAAGGTGGCATTAGAAATCAATAGTTTTATTTCCAAGTCTTCAGACATTTTTCCAAATACGTCTTTTTTCATTGAACACAAGCCTTTCACTTAGCCTAAAATGTCACCATAACAGATCATTAAATTATATGCATTAATTTGAAAGCCCTTTTTGGCTTTTCTTATCAAAATCAAATTAATGCAGGTTGTTCAGTTCACCAATACTCATACTGTTATGTTTAATCAGTCATGCATTGTTTGTGTTATGTTGAGAGTGTTGTTTTTTCTTTTTCTGGAGTAAAATGCTGTTCTCTGGTCTTGTAGTTTCTCTGCAGGAAGTTCTCCATATTTAGCCTTGAACAGTGACACAGGTGAGGTGATCTTGACTTCTAACCTTGCTGATGTCATCGTGGACACCAGACTAGAGCTGACAGCCATGGCCCAGGACCACGGCCGGCCTCCTCTGAACTCAACAGGTGAGTCCGTGTGGGCGGGAGTTGGATTTCCCATTGATGAAGTTTCTCTTTTCTTGGTCTGTTCAGTCACGGTGCTTAACACTGCTCATGCTAACTACCCAGTTCTTCTTCTTCTTCTGTTTATTCTAAGTTAGTGTATATGTGTATTTACTTCTAAATTAAATATATTCCAGTTCCTGTCGTGGTCAATCTGAAGACTGTCAGTCTCGTGGAGGGTGTGGCTTTCAAGAGCTCCTCCTACAACTTCAGCCTACCAGAGAACCAGCCGGGAGGTGTGATGGTGGGAGAAGTCAAGGCCGTATCTGGAAGTGTTCTTTATGACGTCAAGTACAAGCTGAAAACACACACTGACCTGTTCTCCATCAATACCACCGGGGCCCTCATAGCAAGAACAACGCTGGACAAGGAAAGCCAGGAGTGGTACTTCATTGAGGTGGAGGCAATGGACACCAGGACCCCCCCCACATCGGCCTTCACAATGGTACAGGCCACTCATCAGATAGATAGATAGATCGATAAATATCGGGATGAGGGGTTCTGGTACATATATAAAAAACATGATGCTAAAAATATAGGACAAGGTGAAATTTTAAGGGTTGCTGCATATAAATTAGGCTTTTGCGCAAGATATACCAACCACATTTTATTTTTTTATTTTATTTAACCTTTATTTAACAAGGCTGGACTTCTTGAGATACAGTATACAAATTCTCTCAAGAGTGACCGCAGCTCAAAATAATGAGGGAATACATAGAAGGTGCAAACAAGAGTACAAGACAAGTACAAGTATAAGAAACAGCAATATAACTAAAAGCGGAAAAAAATGTGATAGCAATGCATAGCATCTGTGCTATGGTTTGAATTAAAGCGCAACTCCTATTCTTTATTTCTTTATTTATTTTTTGACATTAACCAGTTGGATTTCAGCCAGTGTTAGCTTAGTTTGATTTAAAATTAGCATGTGTAAAACTAAAACAGACAGTTTCCAACTGAGTCAGATTCTAGTTTCTTCTAGATTCTAGTTCCTTCATAAAATAGAATATGAATAAGAATATGGCAGATAGCATAAAGATAAGCAAACAGCAGTTTTTACACTGGAAAGGATGAAATGGATTCCAGGTATATGGAAGGAAGCTGATAAACAAAAATTAATAATATGCAGGTCTTAAAAATGGACTAACTGACTCGTGGACTTCCTCTCTCTCTCTGTCTCTCAGGTCAGAGTGCAGGTGGAGGATGTGAACGAACCGCCGCAGTTTACCTCAGAGAGTTATAATGCCACGATCTTCAGCATCGCCCCGTACAAATCTCCTGTCGTCCATGTCAAAGTAAAGTCAGCAGAAGCATCCTTTTTGCAGCTTGAGGTTATGGGAAATGTGGTCTCACTTTTGAGAAACACCAGCATGAGCAATACTACTGGTGTGAGAGAGAGGTTTGAAAGAGAGAGGTGAAAGAGAATAAAGACATGAATATCATGGATGGACATTCATACAGTGGTAGAGATTATATCAGTGAAAATAAATGTAAAAAAAACAACAACATGAATTTAATTGGACAATTTTAAGCAGCGTGAGGAAAATGTGCATGAAAATAGTATAGAGCTACTGGTAGCCACTGAAAAGTGATCGTCTCTTGATGACTAGTTACTGTTACAGTTCAGCTGTGGTGAGCTTTTCTTAGCTGACAAGCTTGTTGACTGTCACACATCTGTAAGGTTTCTCTTCTTGCTCAGCTGTACAGGAAAAATTGACTTTTGGTGAATTCTGATCTTGCTTGTTGTTCATAGGTTTGCCTTAGATGGTTAAGCTTCTACACCTCACATCAAAAAACTGATCTGAAATAACAGCACTTTCCACATTTTGTGGCTGTAGCTGAGAGCTTCTCTTCTCTTTCCTCCAGGCTACAGATCCCGACATTGGGGACGAGGCTCAACTGGTCTACAGTCTGGCAACGGCAAGCAGTTATTTTGATGTGGACGCTGCCACAGGCGAGGTGTATGTGGTGTCAGCAGAACAGCTGGCGGGAGAGTTGACAGCAGTGGAAGTGAAAGCCACAGATCTGAAGGGACTCAACGCAATAGCTAAAGTGGAAGTGAGTATGGGTGACTGAGTCAGGACAGTGAATCTGAAGGCAGGGCGGTAGCCCTTAAAAGGTATACTGTAACGTTTTGGGCAAAATATCTTTCTTCTGACTAAACCAGACTCAGACAAGATGTTCGATCCCATTTCCACCTCTGTACGCCCGCTGGCTCAGTTCCTATGTGTAGCATTTTGTGTTAGCTTAGCATAAAGATTAATTAGCCTAGCTTCTCCTAAAACATCTCTCACTTTTTAAAAAATACCAAAACATGTATTTCGTATTCACATGGTAAATTGTGTAAATAAGACAGCTTCAGAGTTGCTCAAAAGCTAAAGACTTGAAGTCTACAGGAGTCATTAGCTTACCTCTGTCAAAGTGGAAAAAACAAACCTTACAGCAACTCTGAGGCTGTCTTATTTACACAGTGTATCATGCATGTTACATGATAATGAAAGACAGGTCTTGGATTTTTTTAAAAAACGATAGTTGATTTTGAAAAACAAAAAATTTAAACGAACCTTTTTTTTTTTATCCCAATATTTCAAATACACGATACATTGTGCTAAATTCCTACATGCAAAAGAAACACTCTGCTCTTCTGTGCTCCCAGGTGACGGTCCAGGGAAATGCCAGTGGCAGTGACATAGTGGTTATCGCCGTCAACCAGGCTGTCAACGTCGTGGAGAAGGAAGTTTCTAAGATAGAGGAGTAAGGCGTGACTGATAATGCAGCTTGTTTTGTGGTTAAGTCTTTCCTCAGCGTGGTTCTAAGCCAGTTTGGTTTCTTGTGTGTGTCAGGTCTTTGAAGAAAGCCCTGGGCTGGACCGTGGCGGTCATCAGTGTGTCCAGCGCCAACCGAGGAATGTCTGAGCCCCGATCGCTGAGAGAGGGGGCAAAAACTTTCATCAGCTTCATCGCCATAGATGCACAGAGGGTGGTTCCATCTGAGGAGGTTATAAAGTAGGACATTTTCCCATGTTGTATCTCTGTAGATGTTAAAGCCAAACTGGATGACTTTACATGTTGTGTGGGACCAAACAGCAGCAAGTAGAAAGTGCACAAAAATTTTTAACTTAGCCAGAAATTTCTAAGGTGATGTCAGCACTGCACACAATGATTAGGAGACACTTTGAATTTCACTTTTAAGTTCTGAATCATCTCTTGCTGTGGTTGGAGAGGTGACCATACCTGACATCAGAATTTTAATTTTCAGGGCGATGCTGCAGGGTCTCAGTTAGTGGACATGTAAAGGTCTTCTCTATTGGAACCAGAGTATTAGATAAGATTAATGCGTTTTTACAGAAAAGACTTTTGTAGCTTTAACAAAACATTTTGTACAATGACTATCATCTTATTTTTTCAGTACTTTTCTATATTGTCTATCACATATGCTTACTCTAGAGATCCAGTAATATTATGTTTCATCTGTTGTCAGGTTGCTGATGGCAAATTAATGCATTACATTATGCTTAGTATTCTTTAAAACTGCAAAAATCTCCTTCTTTTGCAGCGTGATTTGACCGTTCTACCGCTGCACAGAAATTTGGGACTTTATTGATCTTTTTCCCGGAAAAACAGCTGTAGAAGTTACTATGTTTTATTTTGTTGTCACTCTTTAAAGTCATAATGAAACGGCATTTTGAGAACATATTAATTAATTTGATGTGTTTCCTGTTGAAACAGGAAATGTTGTGTCAGAGCCTAACACACAGAGGCATCTTTCAAAAGTGTAAACCAGTGGGAGGTCAGTTAGGGAGAGAAGGGCAGTTTTATTTGATGAGAAGTGAGTGATTGTTCAAAAATGGGATGTTTTTATCGGTTGAAATCTTTGTTCACAGCTACTAGTTCTTCATGACATCACTATTGAAGAAGCACTGTTTTTCAGGAAGTAGTAGTAAGAGTAAAAAAATCAAAATGTAGTAAATTCTTACTCCTTGCTAAATAGGTGAATATTCTGGTATGGAAAATCAGGGTAAACGTGACACAGTTACTTGTCCTTCATAACATTGGTAACCATTCCCCCAAACATGCACGGTCCAGCCTCTGGTGAAGAAGTGAATGCTTAACACTGTTGTATTGTCCTAATTAGCGTCTCTGGCCAACAGGAAGCTGCAAAGTGAATCAGCTGCAGTGAAGGCAGAGCTGGAGAAGGTGTTTGGGGAGGGGTTTCAGTATGATGTGGAGGAGGAGCCAAAAAGCCCTGTCTCCAACCAGGCCGTCGTCATCACTCTGGCTGTTCTCTTTTCCCTGAGCATGCTGGGATTGATCCTGATGGTGACGTTCTCGATCATCAAGTGAGTGCCCTATAGGGGATTGGATGCTCTCGTTCTAAAATATTGTGAAATTCTACCTGCTTTTTCTGTGAAACAGACCACCAAGGTGAATGCTCTGAGCCTGTGGGGGTTTCATTTGCAACTCAGAGAATTAAGACAGGAGGCATTAAAGATTTCTAAAGGGCAGTTCCAGCGTGACATTTTTCACTTTGCCACATCACCATGGACCTTTTTCCTGTGTTTTTATCATGTTAACCGATAATCACTAGTTTTCCCATGTTCTTATTCACTTTTAATGTAAATGCTTTTAATTAACACTGCCTAAATCTTATGAGTAACTCCCAGTAAAGAATCTTATGCTGTGAAATCTAGGTATATTTTCTGCTTAATTTATCTAGTTTTTATTGTTATGTGTCTTATCATCTTACTGTCTTATTATTTGTCTTTCATTCTATTTTATCTAGTTCTTATAATTATTTCATCTGTCAGATCTTACTGACTTATTATTTGTCCTTTTAATCTAGTTTTTATTGTTTTCAATTGTTTTTGTCTGTCTTATCAGCTTGTCAGTCATCTGTGAAGCACTTTGAACTGCACTAAACTGTATGAAAGATGCTATATAAATAAACTTTGACTTGACTATTGACTCTATTGTTAACTTCACAGTTAACAATAGTGAGATGGAAAATGTAAAGTATGATCAAAACTCTACACAAATCACACTATAGTTGTCTTTGGAAAGAAATGTTTTTGCATAAAAGCACATGCAGCTCAGTATTTATGAGGTGGTCCTGTTGTTTTGTACACTCATTTTATACACTTGCACTGAAGAAGTTGACACAAAATTAAATTTCACAGTGCTAACCTCAGTGTTGTTCACATCTCAGGTTCAGAAGGATGAAGAAATGTAAGGAGGATCCCTACGAGGAGAGTTTTGATATTCACAGGTACAACGAGGGATACATGTGAGTTCCCAAGTTGGCGTTCTGCTTTTGAAAAAACTCTCACATCATTACACTTGATGTATTTGAAGCAAGTTTTGATAAAGATTGCCTGTGCCCTAGGAACACAGACAGGAACAACGCTGAAACCCCAAAAAAGGTAAGGAGTCTGACTTTCTTTAGATCTTTAAACAGATGGTAAACCCAGTTAAAACACGGATTGCCTGTTTAGCATTACTCTTTATTTAATGAAAGTTCCCAAAAATTAATAAAATGGAGTGTGAATCCATCCCAGCAAGGCTTTAGTTCCCCTTGTAGGGTAACAATATTGTCTGGACCCTGGTAAGACCAACCAACTGTCCAGCAAAGTGAAAATATCCCACTTGTTGGAACTGAAAGAGCTATGGCTCTTACTAGCTACAACATGTTAGCTAATGTTTTCCTAGCTAACATGGCTGTAGAGCTCACTTGCTAAAAACCTGAACTTTGGAGGCTTGTAGAAGTAGAG
>OMLF01036440.1:0-33088 GCA_900302615.1 Holocentrus rufus | reverse complement strand
AGTGGCTCCGTATCCCTCCCTCCCCTCTCCTGGCATCCTAATTTGCGCTGCTGCATATTTAATGTGGCCTTTCCTCTTCCACGTCCTCTGGCACTCATAGCCCAGGTAATCAAGTACACCCCCCTTACACACACACACACACACACACACACACCAATCCCTCCTCGCATCGATTGGAATAACACACACATATACACACTTTGTCTCACTCTCTCAGCCGTCCTAATGGAAATATGTTATCTGTATGTAAACACACTCAAGATTGTTTCTCGCGTGACACACTCTTCATTTTGTCAGTGCGGTTGCTTTAAAGGATAACGCTACTCAACTTAACAATTCACATATTTTCTTATTACCTTAGGCAGTCCAGTCAGATTTTTTGAATATGAACAAATTTCCAGAAGATAAGATAGAGTCTCACTTCTCTTTCTGCATTATTCATGTTTCTTTCCACTTTGTAACTTATTATTTTGAAAGGAGGTGTTATACATACAAAGTTTCCTGTATGTTTTCACTGTTCACTAGAACACCGTCAATTTCAGTCTCAATTTTATAGCAAATCAATTGAAAAGATCGATTGACAACATAATAGTTTTCTGCTATCTTTTCTATTTACATTCATCTAGCTTATGTCTTTGTATTATTAAGCATTTTATTTCTTCATTTTATCGTAAATAAAGTTTATTGTGAACACTATTATAGTATAAAGCTCATATGAATGTAAAAGTTGAGATGAATCCTCAGAGATAGTCGCCTGTGGTGTAATGTGTGTGTGTGTGTGTGTGTGCTGCGGCTAATTTATGCTGATTTTGTTAATGAATATTTTACTTACTCTGAGCTCGCAAAGCAGTTTAGCAGAACAGGTGTGAAGTGTATTAAGTTTGAGCAGCAGCAGGTTACTGTGATGCTGAAAACTAGTTAACCTACAAGTGAGAGTAGAGTGGATGTGTTCTGACCGTGCAGAGGGTGAGTGATGTGGTTTTCCTGGTTATTCCAGGACTGTTTCCACTTACAGCAGGAGGTGATGTTGCTCATCTAGCTAGGCTGTGGGTACAAACAGGTAGAGCAAGTGAAAGTGAGTCCTCTTATCTTCCTGCAGTAAGTAAGTAAGTGATAAGTAGAATAAACATACAGAGCTATGCGATCAAAATTAATTTGTGGTTGATGTGTTGAGCTCGATAGTCTACAGGTTGTAAAGTGTGTGGAAACAGATTGTTGTTGTTTCTATCAGAGATGCTTCATGCTCTACATTTGTCCTCCACAGCTCTCCTGAGGCGAGCCACAGTTGTGACCCGTGGTTGGCTGCTGGATACCGTGGCAACCTACACGCTCCAGAACTGTGACAACTACAGACCCTGACCTGGGAAACCTGCTGCATCCTCAGTACAACTCGGAAACTCGCGTTATTTTCTGATGACCCAACATACAACTTTTTTTTTTTTTAATTCTCAATAGGTAAACTGTCACTGTCATCAACCCATTTTGTTGAGAACTGTGTGATGTACATAAAGTTTATTTCACAAAAGATGCCTGAGTTGAGTCTTTCTTGAGTGCACACACACCGTACTTGGCACAACAAGCAATGAAAGGAAACCACAACCTTATTCTTAACATCCTCATGATGACCTTTCTTTGCACGTAGAAGATCTGTATGTTTTGTGTGACTGTCTGTTAATTGATCAGTTCATATAGTCAAACACAGATCAATAAATATTGTATATACTTGCATATGCCATACATGCATATTCTAAGAGAACTAAATCTTAAAATTGTGATCTCATTTAGAAACAAACGTTTTGTGGCTTCATTTATTTATCATATTAAAGGGACAGTGCAAACAAAATTCCAAAAAAAAAAAAATTCCCATTTACCCTTAGTGCAATGCAATTTCAATTCAGAAACATAATATGTTGATATTGGGAGAGTTGATCATTGTTCACAAGTCAGTGATGGGTGGACTGCCCTAAAGGAGCAACCTGAGCCCTTAATTTAAGTAGTATTTTTATTTAAATGAGCAGTATAATGAAATAATGGCAAACATTTAATTAATTTTGAATTGTTGATTCCTAACCCTACATAATATTTTATGGGAAATTAAAACAGTACAACAAGTATGGGGAGAAAAACGGGTTCATTCCCAATTCACATATAACGAAACACTGTAATCTTGCCCAGCTATTATTCTCATGCATCCTATTGAACACCAAACAAAATGTTCAAGTCTGCTCAAGCGAGTAATATGTACTCAAGAAATGGAATAATGAAGTGGAAAATGTGTAAGCGTTGGAGTATCTAAATGGTGCATCATGTGAAATACTTAATTACGTTTCAAAAATTGAGAAGAAGAACAAAAAAAAAAAGCTTGAGATGAATACTGTATGTGTTTTTCTGGCCAGTTCTTTTCTGCTGGGTTCAACATTTTGGTGAGGGAAGCTGCTTTAAAGCCTCCAAGTCGGTCACCGTGCCGCCTGAATGTGGAAACATGAAGGTTCCTGATTCTCTGGAAAAAAAAAAAACCCAGCTTTGCTTAAGGGTCAAAAAAATCCCAACCTCTTTCCAAGGTAGAAGGCTTAGGGTAGGAATTTCATCCTTAGGGGTTTCAGAGGAGGACATTTACCTTGACTTGTCAGTGTTAAAGTATCCTCTCAGTGTCTTATGTATTTTAATAAGCCTGTTCCTCATGTCTGTTCTTCAATATTCCCGCTGCTGCTTCATGCTTCTTCGACTGTTTGCAAACCCCTGGTGTATACAAGCTTTCTCGTCGTAGCGGAGAGCCTGTAGCTTCTCTGAACAAGACCAGTGTACGCTTAGGGGGGGGAGGGAGGAAAAGGCAGGACATGTACATGCTCTGCCAAGGGTTTTTCTTGAATTATTGAACAGCCAATGTGTGGGAATAAAATGAGAGAGAAGAGATTCAGAGGAATGGGCCATGTGAGGGGACAACAGTGACCCCTGCCTATAAACAGCGCGCAAGCTTGAGAAGATAAGAGGCACACATCAAATCAGACGAGCAAATACTGCATTGGAAAGCAGCGCAGCAGTGACACTTACTTATTCATGTGTGACAAAGGTGCCATTCAAAATTTAAAACAAGTTTTCTAAATGGGTACGAGTTTAAAATCTCATTTCTGAGCAAATATGATTGGATTTTTTTGATAGTAAACCTGGTTCATTCTACCCCGTGTTGTTTGATATCAGTCAGCACTAAGTGTGCGGGGCCACATGTGGTCCAATACACACCGTGAGCTGTATAATTGTCATGCTAATTTAAATTTAGATGAGACAAGGGACAATCCCTCTGCAGCAAAAGTGCCGCCACAAGACACACTGTCCATTTTACTCTGGCCAGAGGGTATGAAATGTTACCGCTGTTTCACACACCCTCCGTCATCTCCCGTTCTTCTGCATCTTTCAGAAATGTGCAGTAAACTGAAAAGGCCTCCAGCTAGGACGTCACATTATACAAAAAAATCTCCAATTAATCATAAATATGTTCATGCCACATGGGCAGTGTCACTGTACAGGTAACACCTAAGGACTAGGAAGAAACTATTTAATTATTTACTTATTTATTCATTTTATTTTATTATTTATTTATTTGCTTGAAGTTTAACACACTATGTATAGCACACTTTGTACACAAAGACAATTCAGACCGCTTTCCATGGACAAAGTATACAGAAGCAAATAAAGAATATATATAAAATAATAAAAAGAAAAACTTTAATAAATACAAATGAATAGAAGCGCTTAACATGACAAATTAATCAGAGGCATGAGAGAACAAGAGTTTTTAAACTGCATATTTAATCACTCAATCAATCTAGGGGTGGCAACGTTTTTTGACATGATATATTTTTCCCTCTTTGCAAATGTGCAAAGTCACTGGAGATTAAAAACACACCAAAATAAACTACAATATGTCTGCAAATCACATCTGCTAAAACATCAGTGAAAATAGCAAACATGGAAGAAAACAGTAATCACGATAATCCTGCTCTTAACCAAGTCTAAATTATAGCTATTTTAGGAGGTAAACAAAAGGCAACTTGTATTCATGTGTAAAATAAAAAGGCACCAAAAAAAGAAAAAAGAAAGAAAGTTCTTGGTCCTCCAAAAGATTAATGATAGCATTTTCCTGTGGTTCATTGCCAGTCCATTTTCTGAGTGCATCAATACAATTCAGTTATGAGATAAATATTTTAATAATACATGTAATCGTTTTTATCGATCAAAACATTTGTTTAAAAACACATATTGCATCCATATAATATTGATGACAGCACAAAAATAGTTCTGCGGCTAAATTGTTCACACTCACTTACATTATAAACCCAGTTTGTGTCAAAGGGAGCTTCTTCCCTTCAAGCTGGTCCAACCATCAAAAAGTGTTTCTTCTTCTTCTTTTTTCCAATTGGAGGATTCGTGTTCCAATGTAATTCAAAATTGAGGTTTCAAGTTTATGAAATTATAGTGCAATGTCAGATCAGAACACTTTTATCCCTCACCCTTACCTTAACCCAAAGCCTTTTTTCTCTCTTTATTGCAAAACCACCGGCTCCTTGGCCTGAGGAGACCCAGTTCATTCCTTCAGTTCAGTTCATTAAAAATGTTTGGATTCATATACACAGCAGAGCAAAATAACACTTTACAAACAAACCTGCTTCACTCTATTGGTAATGAATTGAAGAGACTTGTAAGTTCAGATACTGTGCATGGCAATTTGCTAGTAAAAGGCAGTTAGTTGATTAGCCAGTTATTCATTCTGTTAAATTTAAAGCTGAAGCATGAAAGCCTGCATGCTGCTTCAGACCGCCTGTGACCCTGAACGTGAATAAGCAGATATGGAAAATGAATGGATGGATGCATAACTGCATAACATCAAGCTGTATATTTAACTTTCTCTTCGAGGCCTCTCATGCCATGGTCCTGTCAGATCCACGAGAAATATGACTAATTCCTGCACACTGAGAGACATGGGCTGCAGGATATCTTAGACCCCAACACAGGACCGTATGAAAAGCATATCACCTCAACAGTGGATGCTTCTACTTTTGTCCAAGATCCCCGAGGACACGATTGAGGGTCTGCAAACCTGTGATAAAAAAGTGAGATGCAGCAGGTTTTGCAGTAACAAGAACCAATGTGGTGGGAAGCTGTAGTTACCGTACTAAAACCCGTCGAAACACAGTGGAAAATAAATGAGTGAAAAGGACTTTTGAAGGATAAAGCTGCAACGGAAAAATATATATATATTACACTCCTTTAGGCCACTCTCAGCATAAAAGCTTATTCTTTTCTAGTAGAATGAACTTAGAATGGAAAACCCTTGCCTCAAGGATGCCAGCCCTTGTGTCCACTTGAATGACTGCACCCTATATTAACATCACGCAGAGGCTGGCTTGAAGGCCGGAGTATTGACTATAAATTTGTTTGAGTTGCACTGTTGGAGAGGGTTTGCGCTCCTTGATTGATGGCGCCCAAATGTTGCATGTAGTTTTTCATATGACACAAATCTTATCTCCAGCATGCAAATATGGTCATGATGCAGGGCTTTGTGAGTTTGCAGCATCCTTGGTTTTTCCAGTGTGATTTTCCTTCTGCAAAATCTTATTTGTATTATTTCCGAGGCTTTCTCCCTTAGTTTCAGTGCAGAGCTGTTTCAGATAAACACCTCCTCCCTGTTTAAAAAAAACAAAATAAACGGTCATTTTTCATGGTGCCATAAACAAATATCAATAACTCTTTTGTCAGTGATACATCTGTGGCATCTGGCTGCGCAACAAATGCAAATGCTGCAGACAGTGTCATTGATTGCCATGACAGCAACGCTACGCGACTCAAAAGCCAGGTGGCCCAAAATAGAAAAGAAAAGAGGAAAAAAAAAAAAAAAAAAACGCCAGCAGAAACCGTATTGTCAGCACTTCTGCACCGAGGCCTTTTAAATGCCAGATGTGCGATGCCAGGCGCCAGAGTGCCAGCGTGTAGCTTCTCTCCAATCAGCTGATTCTTCAATGTAGAGTCACAGTGGAGCGGAGCTCAGTTGTTTCTAATTGTGGCGTGGTTTTTATGGCCGGTGGGACTACTGTGCACTGTGATATGAAAGTACCTGCTCACTGATACAACACATAGAAATCAGCTTAATAAATTGCATCATTTAAGGGAGATTTTGTGATTTGATTTTGATTTTTGAGGCGCACAGTATTTTGTCAGTTTAATAAAGCACCTGGAAGTTATTTAAGTTGGACCCACTTGTGCATTCATTTAGATACGGCTGCATGCGTGAGTAGGCCCTTGTCTAAAAGTAGGTTGCTTGTTAGATGTCTGGATTTGTTGAGTCTTAATGCCTCAGCCTGGGCAGGGGTGTCCCATTGTGGATGATATTTCTGTTGAAACGTTTCACAGGGGAAATTAGTACAGAACAATCTGGTTGGCCATCTGGAATATTTTGGTATGCTTGTTTGTGTGTAAGACTGCACAACTCTGTGTGTGTGTGAGAATATGCAAGCGTGCATACAAGCACATTGGCATTCACGTGAAACACCTGAGGGCAATAATTTACCCCCCAGCTAAATTCAGCATCGCCATAGTGATCATTCTTGTTTTTTTTTTACAGTAACATTTCAACAGCGCTGCCCTGAATTTGTTCTGCACCTCTTACAGCAGCTCAAACAGCAGTTACAGCCCGGCGGATGTTGTTACTCAATCTGCAATATAGATGATCCATTGATTACAGTGGCATTAAAAATTCATTTCTTATGACCCTTATGATCACATCCCTCTGTTACTGGTAACATCACAGCGTATATCCCATGCGGCCACTACTGGTGTTTGACTGTTTCTAGATTTGTATGCAGAGGAGAAATGCTGTGGAAATGAAAATGTCCATTGCACAAGACTTTGTGATCGGTCTTGGTAAGATTAGTCACTTGCATCGTGTGAAAATGGCAAAACTGTTGGCATTTAAAGGCATTTCTCAGTATTCTAATTTAACAAACATTTTCTTAAAGGTTTTACCACAAGATGCTACAATGGAAAATAACTAAAACTTCTCACAAGTGTGACCCAAGTAACAAAAATATGAACCCCAACGGCAAAGAAATCCCCTGTTGCCATGTTAATATATGGGCTCAGTGTGTATAACGCAGCTATTTTAGATGCTGTCTGTGCAAGGATGTGGGGATTTGTGTTCATACTACATGCACAAACACATCAGCACTTGGTAGTGTAACGTGTGAATAATGAGTGCACTTGTCTGTGATGACCCTGATTGCTCTCACGCTTTGCTGCTGTGATTCTCACTGTTGGCCAGCCTGCAGCCTCCTGAAGTCTCCTTGCAGTATTTGGATTAAAAAAAAACCCTTTGGCTGAAGACACAGAACAGACACTCTCGTACGAGTAGCTCTTCATCGAAATGCTTCAAGCCAGATAATAGACAGGGATGCCGTAGCTAGAAAGCTAACAAGTTAGTGTAGACGTTCCCTTGTATTTGTGAGCCAGTCTTGCACCACCTCCATGATTTCCTCCTGCAGAAAAATAAGAGAATCTTACATGGAATAAAGCACCTTTTGACCAGTGCAGCCCCCCACTATGCACTTTACTCCTGGTTACAATTTCAAGGGTCACAATAGAAAACCCAGTTGTTGCAACATCACTTTTGTGTGTGTGTGTGTGTGCATCATGTGCGTGCTTGCATGCAAAATTATTCGTGCATTTTGTTGTTTGTACAGATTGTGCTTTCCGTTGCCCTGAATCCACAAATTTGTCGCCTTCATTGTTGTACAGAGAGAACAGAAGGAGAAGCCTTGGCCCTTGTGGACACAGGCCACATATATTTTTAATCTGCTCAATTTTACATACTGTTTAAATGGGTCCTGCATTTTTAATGACTCGCTCCCTCCCACTGACACGGCAACCATTATCCTGCTTTGCCATTGTGTAGCTTGTATTGGATGGTTGATGCTTGTTGCTACCCTTAGATCAGCTGAATTCCCTTTCACTCTGATGGTAAAGGCAAAGATTTGAGTAAAATGAAGTAATAATTGATCAGTGCTGTCAGGCGTCTTCCAACCTCAGAGCATTAGTGTGTGGTTTTATGACTACTGACACTGTAAGCGGGAAACACATTAAATATGCAAAAGGGTTGAGGCTTGTTGGTCACTGATCAGTGCTACTTTATAGTGGGATTAAAATGAAAAATGAACCCCTGCAAAGTTTGTTTGTGCGGAGATAATGGCACATACAATAATGATGTGGAAAAAAGCGATAAATCTTGATTTTTTTTTGCGCATATATGAAGTTTCTTCCCTTACAGAAGAGAGGAAAAAAAACATGAATGGGCGAGTGAAAATATCCGTGCCTTGACGTTATTTCACATGAGGTTATCACAAGTCACACGGGACTGGATGTGCACTGTGTGGGATAATATGAGTTTCTGGAACAAATCAAATGTGATCACTTGTGGAATCCATGTACAGCACGTGCAAATCTCATGTAAAACTTAAAAGCAGAGCACTTTCTTCCCACGCAAACAAGTCTGAAAGCGGAATAAATGTCAAATTATAGTTTATTTGATAGTATGCTGCTCAGAGCGAGGGGGGATGAATACAGTGAGCATTCCAGACTGGATTTGAAACAAGAACATCACTGTTTGCTTTTTTGCATTGATTATTGTTTCTATTTAAAATATAAGGATGATTTCTGCAGGTTTTTAAATCTCATATTTATCATTTTGAAGTTTTTAAAATGTTTCACATATGCTTCTATGATTCCACATGCTAAAATATTATATTATTACAGTATCTTCACATTATGTTTTCACATGCTTACATGGTTCCACATGTAATTTTCATGATGTCACAAACCAAAAAGTGCTCTGCATGTGATCATATTATGATCATATATAACATTAGGAATTGTGATTATATGTGATTAATGTGATTATATGTGATTAGTTTTTAATAAACAAAATGCTATCACATGGAATTCCTGTATTGTTTTGGTTTTTTCCCATAAGAGGACAAAATGGCTAATTCACATGGGAACAACTTCCTCTATTGATGTAACATTTCTCTGTGTCATCCTCTCTTTTGCCTTTTGTGTGTGCTCTTATGATTAGGCTTGTTTACTGCCCTACATGCCAGAAGAGTTTATTTAGGGTGGGCACACGAAATGTCAGGGACTACGTAAATTTGCCCCGCCAAATAAGCAAAGGTTGGACTGTTCCAAGAAAGCTTCTGAGAAAAACTATAATGTAGAAATACCATCTGACAATATTTTGTATGTTTTTGTGAAATGGAAGAAACTATGATGATCCCACGTAGCGAGAACATTGTTTAGGAGCCATATTTCTGTCAAGACATTTTAAAATGAAAGCGTGAAATTCGTTAATATCAGATTTTGTCCAGTTTTATATAAAGGGCACTCTCCTCCTACACTCCATCTACAGACTGCACATGTCTATTTATACCAAATTCAAAAACCCTGGTGATGGTGTACAGTGCTGCTGAAAGAGCCACAACCCTGTACCTCCAGGTCACAGTCCAGCCATACAGGCCAGCACACGCTCTCCGCTCCGGCTGCTTAGATTTCTCTTCTGTTCAACAGCTCAGTCATCTCTTCTCTCTGCTGACTCTTAAAACGCCTGAAATGTAAAGCATCGCACGGCATATACGCCATCTCTATTGAGTTCAGTTTGGCTATGCTGTCATTTTAACATGTGAACGTAGAGGTGGAATATAAAGCCAGAGATGTTTTGTCATTTTTGTCATTGAAAAATGCTTAAATTTGTTATATGAAGCACTTCTCACGCCGCTTTTAGTTAAGTAGGGCTGCTGCTTAAACAATTTTCATATTTTACAGCAGATGTGTCATTGCTCACTGAATCCATGAATATCTTCGAAATTTACCATCATCCGAGATCATTTATTGTTGTTCTAATTATTATTTGCTTTGACATATATTGCTCTAAATGTATTTATTTTTTTTGCCCTTTGCAGGCACTCGATTAGGCGCCTGTTGAGTTGACTGTCATTGAAAACCAGGTGAAGCAACAACGACAAGCTGAGCCGAGATGAGTGTTTGCTAAACATGTTTGCTCACTTTAGCCAAAGGCTAGGAGGACTGCAAAGTGACATCACTCATGTTCTCCACAGCATCAACAAGCGTGCTTCAAACAAAGCCGGGTCTGACGCAGTGCCAGGGGCTTTGTGGTGGTAGCCTACAAATTTTTTCCCCTTATTTGATTTGACTTGTCTCTCAAAGGGCTGCAGTGGCTTTGCAGAGCCAAAGTGCACAGTATTGGAGTCGGAGAGTCAAATGTAATTACGCCCCATCGCATTGACAGCACAGTTAGCCATTAGGTTTATTCTATGATAATGATCATGGTAATATAGAAGACAGTGTATATGGATCATAAATTATGTTGTAAATAACACCAGATTAGAAATATTCTGACCAGTTAATATATAGAACCTCTAACATAATGCAAATCAGTGTGAACTTCGTTATATATATACAGTGCTGTTTCTAGCAGTGAGCTCCCTCTGTGTGGATGTCCTCTCCTTGGCTGGAGGTCCGCTCTGGTCTTGCCCCAGGCGTGTGGTGCGACCTCACACTCCCTGCATGGCAACATGGCAGCAATGCTGTGAAATGTCATTTTGCCGCTGCTCACAGAGCCGGCGCGTTGCTGTGGGGCTTCATCCATGGTGGTGGGGGAACAAATGGGATCAGAGTTACAGTTAAAGGTCAGAGTAAAAGCTTGCACGGATTCAATTCAAGCAGCCGCATTTATTTATTTTTTTTGAATATCAGAGAAATCTTTTCACGCAATATGCGACGTTGCTGAATAGTTCTGAGCAGTTCAAGTGTGAAAATGTTATTTTTGATTACAACGGTATGTGAAAATTTGCCTCAGGCTGGCAAGTACAATGTGGGCTGGTTTTGTCAACTTCTCATGGTCAAACCGCAAAACACATTTGGAAAACGCTAACATGGTCGTGGTGCCCTCCCATATTATGCTCACCCAGAGAAAAAAAAAAAAAGCGTGATTGATATGAGCCGTACATGGACAGACACACGACACTACGCAGTTACTCACTGCATCCTCTGAACTGTAAAGGAGGATAGGTCATTCACACAGATGGAATACACCGCCAGCTACAGCTTGGCATCGCATTATTAAATTATATTAATATAACACTTTTGGAGAGGTGACATCGAGCACAGCTTGAAATTTCTACCGCCTAATTACGCTTTCTAAAAAGGTAATTACAAAGATGTTGCCATTGATACAATTATTCAGGTGACATAAAAATGTAGTCTTTCAAATTTAGCTCATACACAACACAGCTCATTCAGAGCACAGCCTGCATCAAAATGGAGATTTAGTAGCTCTGGTTCTAAATCTCTTATTGTAAGAGAAGTACAGTTCTCTTCTTTTATTATCTTACTGTAAAATAATCAACCATTTGCTCTGTGCTGAATGCAAAGCTTACCCACTGTAGCCATAGTAGTCTAAAGTTGCAGCAGGTTGGAGAGTCATTATTCTAATTGGTGTACAGTGACAAAGGGTCACTCATGCTGCCCTTCAAAATTACAGCTGCTTAGACTTACTTTAAATTATTGGTGTATTTTGGTGTGGTAGTGTTCATGAAAAACAGGTCAATCAAACAGCACATAACACCAGCATTTTCATAATTTTATATATTATTTTAAACATCAAGATCACACTTCAAATTCATGTCATATTGAATGTCAACCCTTTTTTTGATGATGCACTTCATATTAAAGTGGTAGACTATGTAGGTTTCAACTCAGATTTGGAGGGAAACTGCCTTTTGGATATTATGGTCTCTGTAAGCATGCACACACTCGCATGGCCGTTGCCTCTGAGACTTGAGGGAGATGATAAGCATGTCTGGCCAGAGAGCTGAGGGCTCATCAGTGCAAACACTACGCCTTGCCATAGCATTGCATAGCATTAGCATCGTGTCTGACAGCCGGAGTGAATAGAGCAATCCCTCGAACTGAAAACTACCAACCATCACATAACCAAATAGTTGTTTTTTCATGCAAGCTAGATGGCTGAAATTACCTTGAGGAAGAACTGAATAAATTTCATGTTGCTTGTACTCCCAAATTAGCAATTCCAAATTGATTATGATAATTGCTATGCTAGCCTTTTTAAATAGGCCAGATTTTGGTGTCTTCTTGTTTCTCGCTCGTTCACCAGACACATTTGATTTCACGGATTCTAAAGTTGCATGCTGCCACTTTGGGTCATTTTGAGTTACGTGTCGTCTGATTGGCTGTTTACCATTTTATTATTTTATTATATGTTATTATTTAAAATTATAACAGATGGAGTGCCTTGTGTATGGAGTTGATTAATGATTTGCATGTTTTCCTGGTAAAGTTACTATTTTCCATGTTTTTTTTTACTGGACTGGCCAGTGTTTAGCTGTGATTGTGCTGCTGATTCAATTTGGAAACACAGGGTAGTCTTCAAATGAAATGTCCTATCTTCCCCCAACAGAAAGAGCCTTTTCTCTTTGAAAAAGCTCTTTTCCTCAGACAAAATGTTCAGAGCTGGGAACTACTGTACTCTCTGCTCCAATGAACTGAAATGCAATGAGAAATTTTCTTGCCAAGACAAAAGTGTGAGTCAAAGATGGGTCCCTCTTCAAAGAAAACAGGTTTCCCTCTAAATACATTTGAGTTTTCCAAGCACGGTGGATCACGGCCAAATGAATATGTTCTATATTAAAAACTCTCCACCACTTAGCAGAGCAAGTTTCTTTTATTTCAGTATCACATGTACATCTTAACAGTCACTCCCTCTCTCCCTCTTTACTTCCCAATGAAGATAATCAGAATATTAATTTCACAACACTTCAGTAGTATGTGGTGAGTGATTATTCAATTCTAAATCTTAAAAGCACTTGTGGTTTAAGAAAATTAGTGTCATCTCAGCCCATTAAAATTTTGTCTATCCAGACACGGAATCTTTCTTTTTAAGTCATTATATGAAGTGGAACAACAATGTAATTCCCTGACATTTACGGATAACTCTGAACAAAACGCGTGCATCTTATTGTGCTTCATTTATTTTAAACACTTAGAGAGAGAGAGAGAAGCATTTCAGAACAGGAAACAACATAATAGAGGTCAAGACCAGTTTTGTTACAGCTGGTACATTTCAAATATTTTTTTTTCTCCCTCTTTCTCACACTTCTCACATTCAATTTCAGTTGTTTTCGATCACTCTGTTTCATTACCTAGTCAACCCATTGGTGTCCATGGTCTTTTTGTCCATTGCTCAAGTGTATGGGTTCAAGAAAAAATAGTCGTCGCCTTTACAACGGCTTCCCCTGATGAAAACAGGGCCACAAAGAAAAATAACAATGAGAGCTTTGTCAATGATGGACAAACGGTTCTCCAAAGAACTCCACAGTATAGCATTCTTTGTTGTTTTCATCGCATTGTCCCTTTATGCAGTGCAAAGATTTGACAAGAATTTACCAATAAATTAAGTCCATGTGTAGGATGGTGAACGACCGTCCACCTGCACATGCACTCGGGTCGCTGGTGTTCCCCCCGGCCCCTACATGAGCACGCAGCTTTTGGCGCGGTCCTTCCTAATGGGGGGCGGGTGCTCGTGAATCTCAGTCCGGGGTGGCTGCTGCGAGACCCGCTTGAGGCCGCGTCGCGAGCCCGTGCGTTTGAGCTGGGGCCGGTGCGCGCGGGACACGGACGCCAGGGTGGTGACGTGGAACACGTCGCGGACGCTGTTCTCCGAGTATTTGGAGGTGCACTCGGCGTAGGCCACGGCTCCGATCTGCCTCGCCAGATTAGTCCCCTGAGGAGAAGGAGAAACAGAAAAGAGAACATCAATCTGTGGAGCCGGCAGATAAACAGCAAGGACTGAGCAACGCTCAAATTGGGGGGTTCAAAATTTGGAGCGCAAAAGCTGCTGTGCTGCAAATGCTGCAATTTGTGTTTGTTTATGGTTCATGATCAGGTGATTCAAGGAGAGTGCTGAGAGCTACTAGAGCAGTCTGACAGAACTATGAGAAATACAGAAAATGTGTGTGTGAGGCGTAACAGAGAGGGAGAGAGAGAGAGCCAGGCTGGGTGGTGGAGATGATGCTTTTTGTATCCTTAAATGTCCTTAGAGCAGGTTGGACCTCAGAAACACTTGAATCGTGTGTAAATTCTCGTGTAATTCACTGGTACATAAAGCATTTCCATAATACTTGACATCTGGTGAACAGTTTGTTTCAAAAAGCCTTAAAGTACCATGATTATGTGCAGGCATACACAGCGGACCTGCTGCTATAGAAGTAAAGCTTATTTTTTTTACCTTTCATTACCTGACATCATTTTTTTTTTGCCTTAGCTTTTATTGTGTCTTTGACCCTCATGCTCATATATATATGACTCCACACTGGAAGAAGCATCATAGGTAGCAAGGACATAGAGAAAGCTGAGATCCTCCACACAGCTATGAAATATTCAAGGCCTATCTGTGCAACTGTAAAGCTCCAGCGTAAAAGCAGAGCTTATTCCCAGCAGTGGTGAGCACCGGCTTCAATTAAGTTGAGCTTCAACAAGGCACTTTCATTTTGCTATACTTACCTTTTCTCCGACAACAATGACGCTGTCTACCCGGCTCTGTCTTGTAATAAGACAGGGGGAACCTAGATAGAATTCTTATTGATTTAGCCAATCCCTCTTTAGGTCTTCTTTTTTCCACAGAAAAGAGGCACAGGAGGGGATGGGAGGCTTAAATAACAGTCTTCCTCTGTGTCTCCATCTCTCTTGAGAATCTCGCCTTATTTTGCTCTTTCTTTTTTGAGAGTGTCATCAGATGCCTCACTGTCAATGAAACACCTACACTCTGTGACAGCATAGGTGTTCAGCCATCAGAGTTAGAGATATGCCATATTGCGGAACGTCTACCGGGCACATAGAGCAATATTATTCCTCCTTTATGAAAAGTATTAAAGGCATGAGCTGTGTAACCAGGGAGGCATTATTTTTGCAGCGAGGGAAATGTTCCAGCACTTTAAAGTCTCTATTTTCACCTTGAGTAAATTACAGCAGTAGGCACAGGGTTCATCATTAGTTGTGACTGTCCACTTCCCCTGGGGATTACATTAGTTGTTGGAATTTACAGTTCCCAGATTACAGCAATTTGATTTGCATTAGAGGCAAGGCGACTCTTTGAATGCTGCTCATTGAAAACAGCACACAACCTTTTTCTTGGTTTTGATTTCGCAGTGCAACTTTTTCAACCTGCAACCATTTCCATGTTTCCTTTCGTACCAACAGACTCATTGATCAAAATATGGTCAACTGCCAAAGCTTGCAAACTCTGCGATACAGTACCATATAGCAAATGGACACTTTAAAACATGTTTTCTAACATTTTGATTGCACACTCGTGGTCAGAGTTGTGCATGTCTCATACAGTTTTAATGCAACCTTGGTCACTACTGCAGTACATCCTCTTAACTCTGCCCAGTGACTGTCTTCTATGCCACAGTGTTTATCACAAATACTGAAAGCTGTCAAGCCGCAAGTCATGGTTGAAATGAAAATTAAATATATGCATGTCTCATTACAGAGCCAATAAAGACATAAATAGCTCCGTAGTGAAGCAATTGACAGCATTTTGGTTTGTAGTGATAGGAGTGATGGAAAAAGGGGGGGGGGATGGGAGGTCCAGATTGAAAATGGTATGAAATATGCTTTGAGGACAAAGTGTGGATGTTTTGGTGTAAAGGGTTCTCTTGGACTGGCAGCTAAATCAGTTTATGCAGAAAAACAAATCTGCGATCTCAGTGGTCCAATTTTGATGCCGTTACTAACAAGAAAGTCATGGGTGTTACCTTTGCTTTCTGAGAGGTATGAAAAAATATTAATTTGTCGACAAAGGGCTGCTATGAAGGGGGAATTCACATTAACATGAAAATAGGCTATTAAAATTCATGCACGTCACTGTTCATTGCTCCAAGTCATAAACAAAACAATTGTATTATCGCACATCCTACTGTTTGTCTCCCTCTTCGTTCAGTTCCAGCTCTTTTATGCTCCTTGTGTTTTCATATTTGGGGAAGTTATGATCAGAACCAAACGCCACTTTCAGAACTCATTTTCTGAAGTTTTGTCTGTGCACAGAAGGGAGCAAAATAACGCATCTCATTTATCAAGGAAGATACTATTAAATTTGATGTAAATCATTGTTACCCCTGACAAATGAAAATCACTTCTACAGCAAATTACACAGACGTGAGTGTTTAAACAGAGTTGTCATTTATGTTCCAAATACACACAAATATGTTACAAATAAAACATTTTCAGTATTCTGCACATACAAATATATTGTTAAGCCCCATTTTTTAAAGATGCTATATGTACTATTTTTAAAAATGAGTGATTTTCTCTTATTTGCGATATTTCTGTGTAATTACTGTAAAGAATGAGACCATGATAGAGAAAACCGGTAGCCTCTTTCTCATTCCAGTGGTATTGTCAGTGTAATTGTTTCTTAAATTTAAAGGCACATTTTTGACTATTTGTCTCCCCCCGGCATCACTCTGAATTTTCTTTGTCGTTACTGAAGAGGAGAACCATGTTACAAGCCATTTTTCCATTGGCCTTTCACTCTTTCCACAATCTGCCATTGTGAGAAACACCACCCTTTCTCTGTTTTGTGCTGCAAAACAATGTCCCTTTGTGCCGTAAAGCAACATTTCCCGCATATTCCCTGCAAAATCTGACCTGGTCGTGCACGATGTTAAATCCTATAGAAGCTGGTAGACGCTGCCAGTCTTATCAGTAATGCTATCCGTCATTCATGATAATTACATTAACATGCAAAAATTAATGTGGTAATGATTTATTGACATTAAAATACTATATGTGGCACCTTTAAAACATAATGACAGTTTTTTTAAGGTTGCACCAATCATCTAGGTTGCCCCTCTCCTCTCCATTATTCTTCTCTTCTTTCTGGTTTCTACACACAGTCTGCATAGTTAGAGATATCAGGTCTCATTTTCCTACATTCAGAAATATCCATTTGCTGCCATTCATTCTTGTATAGTGTGGAAAAACAACTTCCACAGACTTGAAAAGTGTCCAAGCTACACAATCCATTTCAGTAAACATGAAACCTTAATTTGGATTTGCTGGAGTTTCTGTTTTACTGTTTTATCTTTTTTTTTCCAGAGCTGACTGTTTTCATATCTGTCCATATATAATGTTACTGGGTGTGAGCTTATTGTCAATCACCTGTCACCTACAGGGAGAAATTGAAATCTCTGCTGGTAAATAATCCCTCAGTGACAAAATGAGTAAATGTTAAATAATCTGCGAAATGATAGGAGCAAATATAAATAGGCCTAGTCAGTAACTAAATGGGCTTCATCTCTCAATGACACTGGTATTCTCCTTTAAAAATCATGTCTTCATTATTATCCCAACGCTGAATAATTATGAGAGAGTGACTTTGTAACTTCGAAATTTCGATTAGGGTAATAGATTTAATAAATCTATACAATATTCTCCGCCTTACCATGCTGTTCTTTGCCCTGATAGATGTGAGCGTTTCAATTTCAGACGGGGAACTTTACATATTCTTGATGGTGCAACTTCACAGAGAGCGATGCAAGACTTGAGAGCGCGAGCGGCGGAGTTGATGGAGGATTATGCAGAGAATTCAAAAAATGGGGCGCTGAGCTGGTAATGATGGTTGTCTTAGTTTTCTTATCTCTCTCTTTGGTATTCGTGTTCAGAGACAAAAACTGAGTGGTGTTCTCCTTTAAAGCTGAACTCCTCACCTGTTCGTGGGTGACAGGGATGAGTCTTAGTTTGGAGAGCTCCCTCAGCACGTTGAGGTCCGTCCTCATGTCCAACTTGCAGCCAACCAGCACCACTTTGGCATTTGGACAGAACTCCTGGGTCTCGCCTTGCCACTGCGGATCAATGGAGAATCACATATCAGTACACAGGACCTGAATTGATCAATTATGGGTAATATGGGTCACAGCTTACATTTATTAAAGTTTTCCAAAAGGGACCTCTAATGATGAATTAACAAGGCAGAGCAGGTTCTGTTCAAAATGTAATTTACTTAAAACTATAATCACTGACATCACCCACTATTTAACTCGCTCACATAATCCAGATGTTATTTTTGGATTCTTTCGCCACCTACAGAACATGCAGTTAAACAGTTTATTCTAACGAGGCACTTGCCATCTAATCCACATCGCAACCATTATCAACTATTTTAAGATGAATAAAAAGATTTTTGGGCCCATAGACTCACATAAAAAAAAAAATTCATCCTAAAAGTGGCTAGGAGTAGTCCGGTAATGATCTCCAATTTCTCAAGAGGATGTGCAATTACTCCGTTTTACACAGTGACAGTGATTGATTACACTTACACCCCAGCACTGTTAACTTAGTCCCCTGTCAGTCTCATCGAAAGAAAGTAATGATCCTGCATTAGTGGAATTGCTGCCGTTGTGAGAAATCCTTGTAACTGGTTTCGGATTGGTTTTGTTAAGTTAGAGTTCGCATGATTTTTTTTAATTTTTTTTTATATGATCATGAACCTTGGGACTGAAGAAAGCCACAACCTGAAAATATGAGAGCTTGGCTAAATTTCTTATAAAAGTGTATTTTTGAGACAACAAGAATGTGAAAACACTGATATCTTTAAGGGCCAAAGCCGAGAATCTGCAGCACTTATTTTAAATCTATGAACTTTACATGAATTGAGCCTCTGTCTGAAAATCTCATATAAGAACCTCCTGCTTTGTTTGCACAATACATGCACATGTACATTTCAGCCCATGAGTCACTTGCCATGATAATCTTGAGACGGGAAACAGGCCTCGACAAAACCGGGTGGGACATAACAGAGTAATTATCACAATTTAATATGTCTGGTCTGTCTGCTATAGCATGAGCCTGCAAGAGCCCGAAGCACATGGACACGACAAATGCCACTGTGCACCCTGGGAGAAGACGCAGTAAGAGACAGACAATACTCATTAGAGACCACAGACATGACTTGAACTATGAAGAGTCCCCTCTTTCTCTCGCTCCGTCTCTTTCTCTCTGAGACTTCTTTCATTATCTCTTCACACCATGGCACAGGCAACCACTTTGAGCACTGTTTCTCCATTTGTTCTCCATTACAAAGAGATCCTTTCTCCCAGATGCCTGTGTCACTGTTGTTACGGGGCTCCAGCGTGCTGTGGTGTTTAACCCTGTGTGCTGTTGACTTCAGTAGGCCTCACAATACCGAACAGCGTGCAACTGGTGAATAGCAGCGATTTAGTTGAGTCACAAAGGACCCATGAGACGAGCGACTTATTGTTTGTGTTAATGTAAGAATCGGTTAGACTTTTGTCGGAGATAAAGAGCAGGATGTGAACTGTCAGAGCTGAGTGTCTCATTTATCAAAGGATAAAAATGGAGGCTTAGTGTTTTCCACAACTTCATTGACACGCAACTCCAGTGGTACCAATTTCATCGTCGTAACTTAAAGGAAAATTCCAACCTAAAAGACACTATCACGATTCAAAACCCTGAATTGGCAATTTAAATCGCGTTCCAGGTGCCACTTTGTTGTTAGACGTTGTATTTTTGTTTTTCCCCCGTGGCTAACTAGTCAAAAGTTAATCCACTTATGTTAATGGGTGATATTCTCAGCACAGCCACAATGGCGTTTAATAGGCGAAAAAAAATCCAGCGATTGAAAACAGAAGCATTAGGTGTCAGGTTTCAGTGTCAACCTCTAAAAATAAATCAGCAAAACACTAAACAAGAAGCAATCCAGCATAGAAGAGGGAAACCTCACTTCTTTTTTCTTTTAAGCTCCACTGTAGCTGCCACTGCTCTCTATGTGCATCATGTTTGGCAATTTTAACAACAACAATAAAACAAAAAACAAAACAAAACAAAAATAAATACAGTTTTACACCCTACAACAATAAAATAGCACCAGAAACACAATATAAACAACCTTTCTCTCTTTTTAAATAAATTAATGAGTTTTGGGTGACATTTTCCTTTAAGTAGTTCCTTTTATAATTGGTTTAAAACTACACACCTTTCAGATGAAATAAATATGCTGCAGAAGTTAGCATTTAGTTATTACAAAGGTACATGCAAACACCCGTATCAAAACAAAGCCAGGTTCGTAAACTTGTGAATACAAAAGTGTGAACAGTGTCAGTACAGCAACACTCTATGGCGAAGTGTTTTTATTGTGTTTCGACTGACTGACTCATGGCTGCGTCGTTCAGTAGCACTAAAACACTGGTTGGCAAAACCTGAAATTACAATTCCGCCCTTTTGTCCTGAGCCAAGTGTGCCAGAAGTCACTGCACAGCGTCTGGCCTTTGGCTGCCTTCATATAAGTGACAATCAGAGATACAGTATGTACAAGTCAAGGCTTTACAGCAGCCTCGAGGGCTGGGTGTAGTGATTGACACATCACGACTCTCATAATCGTCTCCGTTTCATTAACACGGAACCCGATCCCTCCATACGATCAGATACGCAGACAGGATATTGTGTGGAGGATGAATTTATGATGACAGGAAGCCGTGAAAAAAAGGGGATGGTTAGAAAAAGTTGCTGACTACAAAGCAAAAGTTGAGGAGAAACAAGGTGAGGGCCGGGTAGAAAAGGGGGGAACATATTAGGTGAGGGAATGCTCGATAAGAAAGATATAGACAGTCTAACATGGGAGATTTGCAGCAGCGATTGAGGAGAGATTGGGCTGAAGAGAGCAAAGGATACAAAAGGAAAAAGAAAAAGTGATCCGGAGTCAAGGGGTATTTTTCTAGCTTAGAGGCAATGTTGAGGAAAAAATAGCCTTTTCTGAAAGGAGGATGGAGGAGCTGGTTAGGCGGACAGCTGTCAGAAACTGCAGTATGAGGAAGAGGCGTAAGTGCTATCTGTTTCAAGGGCAACGTTTGAGAATGGAAGCTCGCAGATGGAAAACAAGTAAAAACAAAAAACATAAAAACAATAAAAGTGAACGGAGACAATGACAATACATCACTCAAGCACTTATATTAAATGTCCAAACACTTCTGAATGTTTGGGTGGAAGCTCCCTTTATTTTTCTTCAAAGGCTGGAGTGAAGTGACCGCCTGCATTACTTTGGCATCCTGTGCCTCCATTGTGAGCCTGGTATGTTCATCACTATTAGCAAGATAAGAATCAGGGCATCCCCTGAGGTCAAAGTTCAAGTTGACCCTCAAGTGGACCCCCAGAAGATATGTGAGGGCTTTGAGATCAGGGCTTTTGTCTTCCTTTGATGATGTCATCAATGAGCGATGGCGCTGACAACAGGAATGTCTACGCATTGAAAAGAGCCCCCGTTGAATGTTCCCACACATTTGATGTTTAGCACTCAAAGAAATCTCCTCCTTGGAGGTGAAAGGTGAATAGGAGTAGTTCCCCAAAGATTTTAGCAAAAATCTTACCAATTTGTTAGCATTCAATTTTTTTTTCTCCTTTGTATAAACTACATACCAGCTAATTATGATGCAATCTCGAAGTTATATGGTATTATTAGGTCAGTACTCTAAAAAAATTCTCTTGGATAATTAAGAGAAAATTATGATTTATTGCTCCTAAACAAAGTTTGTTTCAGTCGGCCTGTCCGAAGCCAAAATGTAACTTAAAATCAGTCCCAGCGCTATTAGAACAATTTGGCACAATTGAACAGGGTCACATTCACACACATTAATCTGACACTGACCTTTTTCAGCACGCTGTCCAGTGTCTCCGGACGGCTGATGTCAAAGCAGATGAGCACAGCATCCGAGTCGGGGTAGGCCAGCGGCCGCACATTGTCATAGTAAGCCGAACCTACGGGCAAAAACAACACAAACACTTAGACATGACCAAAGTTTCTCGATGGACTTTTTTTTTTACATGATGCTACTTTGCTAAGAGTTTTCCACTTTTTTTTCATTAGATGACTCATAAATGTGCACCTTGGGCAGAAATAACTATGATTAGATGTAATTGCCATGCGCTAAGCTACTCTGTGGATGACAATGAGTGGGTGTGATTCACGGCTTCAGAAATCAACAGAGCGGGTCTCGTCCACAAGGCCCTGCTCTATAGTCTGACAGTGTCGCATAAGTGAACAGAGGGACATGTGACAGTGATATAATGAATGGCTCACACAAAGCGTCACCTGGTATTTCAGAATGGCATGTTTTTTGCAGGGGGGCCCGGTCTGAATTGAGCATTGTGACTTGGCCTAGGGGACACATTCCTACCCAGAGGGGACAGCATTCCCCCTCCATCTCCCTGATTGTCTCCAATGCTACATTCTTTTGTCGCCATACACAAGGCTTTGGCAACTTAACAAAAATCTATTCAGGAGAGAATGCGCATAGACGTGACTGACGCTCTGCCGCTGCCACACACACACACACACACACACACACATCCGTACAAACACGCAAACACAGTCCACAGTGTTTTAATCACCAAAAACGCAAATTGCTTTCAAGCGAATCCAACTTTTAATGCAGAAAACATTGAAGCAGATGGTTAAACGAGTGAGTCATTCCACTTTTTAACTACAATACATCAACACACCTGGAGGCCGACATATGTGTGCAAGGCCCAGACACAACAAGCAAAATTCACCCTAATTTGACTGTGCTGTGTTGTCAAAATGTGGCCTCAAAGCAACATGTTTGTGTGTATGTGTGTGTGTGTGTGATCGTGGGTGTTTCTATGTGAAAAATGTCAAACTAAAGGCCACAACCTTTCTTTCCCCTGTTTCCTCACTAATTCCTGCTCTTGGGTTTCACACATACACGTGCATGCGCAAAAACACACACACACACGCGCACACACCTTCACAAAAAAACCTTGTAAGCCCATGAGGGACAGTGCTCAAGCCCAGACCACACACACACGCACACACACATACACACCCCCGTTCTACCTTCCCTTTTATTTCATTTCACCTTATTTTTATCTTCTTTATGTTATGGCATAGGTGTAAATGTAAGCCTAAACACACACGCATACAGCAGATAATGAGGATAATTAATTCAATGAGAGGTGAAGGAAGCAGCGGAGGGTTGAAGCTTACCCAGCAGCCCCCATAAACCACCCGCGGTCTCCTCAGCTTCCCACTGGCACCCACTGGCACCAGCGAGCCAGCTGCAGCTCAGCTTCACACTGTGTCAGCTTGACTTCTGCATCACATAGCAGCTGTGAGCAGCGACGCTGTTAGAGTGAATCCACTAGAGTATCTTCTTCTGAGAGCATTTCGGGTGAAGTGGCCATTTTCGTTCTTTCTGAATGTTACTGGCACAGTGTGGCTTTTCCTTTAACTTCTTAGTAAAATAAAAGTTAATGCATTTTGTGCCAGTGCAAGGCACAGTTCAAAGAACAAAAGGGAAATAAGTAACGTGAAGTCAAACAAATGCACGGTCAAAACAAGCGAGGGCTCCTGAAACCTCATCTTTGTGTGGAAAAACAGAGATATTAATCTCAATCTATCTGATGCCATGCAAAGTCTATTTATGAAATATTGCTGGGACTCTCTGGGCAACAGTATGGGACACTGTAAAAGAAGTCATCATTTGCAGAGCTGCTTAGTTAGCAGTTTTGTAAGTAAGCCAGGTCTATATAGGCTACAGCCGTGCCGAGTAATGTCTTTTGGTCAGCTGCGATCATTAGTGCTGCTGCCGACTGCTGCAAAATAACAAATGATGTACCTGCCCACACAAATAAAAAATATTACACATAACAAGACCAACCCAAATAAAGCATAATTTGTTTCTCAACGGGCATAACAGGCATAACAGAACACTTTTCTCTGCCTCTTAATGTATTAAATGCATTTAATGCTCACTGGCACAAGATACTGTTATGGCTTCACACAACAAAGTCTCTAACAGGTTGCAAATGAAGGCTTTGACAGCTGATAGAGACAGAGGTCAGCCATCAAAAATCTACCACTGCTGCTACTACTACTAATGATAACAATAATAGTGAATTACTTAATTACTCCTTAATAAATTAAAAATGTATTACTTCCATAATTCATGCTGAAGCCAGACAGATATTGTGACTTCGATTACAAATCAAACATTTTCTTTGAACACTTTGTAGAGTTAAAAAGTGCAGAAAAACAACATCAGTTCAGGTGATAATGGAGGATAATATGTGACTCAGCATGGGTTTGTTGCCAGATTTGCCATCAGTTGTCCTTTCCTTTGTGTTCTCTGCATAAAAGCCTCAGATAGAGCCAATTAAAGTGAGTTCCACCCAAACTTCTCCCAAGGCGAGGGGTAAAAATAAGCATGGCAGAATGCTGAATAATAACTTGATGAAACTCCATTATGCCTTAATGTAATTTTAAAAAGGATTTAACACAGCTTTCTGCTACTGATTTTTGATTTGAAGCAGAAATAATGGAGGGGGGAAACTATTCCCCATAAAAGCCCGGACACATTACAATAGCAGACAGCAAAATGGTCGGCAAATTAGCTAACAAACGCTACCAAATAAAAATGACAGATAACTCCAAGCTTTGACTTGAAGTCTAATTAAATCAAAATGTCAACAGCTTTTGATGTGTGTTCATATCCTAACAGCATACAAGAGGTATTTCTAATGTTTTCTGATGTTCCAACATAACAGACATGTGTTTACTGAGAAGATTTAAGAGTCAGAAAAAGATTTGAGGATCCCAAATTTTTGCAGCTGCTGATCATTATTATATTACACTGTATTTCAAACGTAGGAAATAAAGATATTTATTCATACATAAGAATTCACTTCCACTAGCCCTCATAAAAGTGATATTTGCGTAATCTTGGGTAATGATGGAGCTTACTTCCTCCTTCCCAATAAGCTCACACTGGTTTGAGCACACACACACACACACACACACAAACATTTTAAAGTCCCAAAATGAGCTCCATTCTCAAGGTTCCATGACGTGAACTGATTCATGTTCAATACCACAGCAGAAGCTAATGTTTATTGATCTGTTCAGCTTTTTGACCCTCTCTGAGACCTGTAGCTTAAATGCCCCTTGGGAGGCTGCCTGCTGCTCTGGCGCAGCACAATGAAACATCAGCCCATCTGTCTCTGTCTAAAAGCCTCTGATGAAAAAAAAATAAAAAATAAAATAAATCACAAAAGATGCTTGTGCTATATTGTCAGCGACTGAAATACTGAAATTATTAACTATCTTACAGGAGAAAACTGGTGACATTTGACTGATCGTCCATTCTGTCTACATCTGGTTTAAATTTACATTTTTTAACATTTACTCATTTTTTGTTGTTTTAAAGATACAAACTTTACTGCCCCCGCTAACAAAAACAAACCATATACGAAGACATGGATGTGACAATTAAGTTTGTAAGGTGATATGTTTTTGAAGGATTATTTCTTGGCAGAGATGCTCATTTCTTCCTGTGAGTGTCAAGTGATTAACAGTAAGGAGACAGCACTGATGTGAAAAGAACACAATTCAGGCTCAGACAAAGAACAATAAAACAGAAACTTTGACAAAAACCAAATTAGACCGTCATGCTTGCTGCAAAGGATTATCGGGCCGGGCATTTTTCAGGTTTGTGGAAGTTAGTTTTTCCCTCTGAACAAGAACGAATTCCTGCAAAACAGCTACTTCTGAAGATAAGAAAACAAACCTGATTGTAGGCAGTGACCAACAAGAATAATGTAAAGGAAAAGGGCACGCTTGACAATCACCACAAAACTTGAAAAAATAAATAAATAAATAATATTTAAGGACTTTACACACATAAAACAGTAAAATACTTATTTTTATGAATGCAATTATGCAACCTTAGTATTGTAATAATCATCTTAATTGTTTAAAATAGAAAAAATGTAATTTTAACAGGTGTTCCTCTGTATTTTTCTTTCTGGCACTAGAATCGTATGTCAGTACTGAGCGCAGGTTACTTGAGTTTATGGTTTCACAGGGACCAGCGAAATGTCAAGTTGTGTGTATGTCAGATGTGTAGGTGCTCTATACCGTCTGATAGAGACGCACAGGAGAATTCGACATTCTGGGAAACAGCAATGCCACACTGTGACTCCACATGGGGTTGTCATACTTTTGATGTCTGATGCTAACAAGAGCTGTTTCTTGCTTTGTTTTGCCTTGTTTTTCCCCCTGTCTGCTTGCTGACAACAGCACACTGGCAGCATGTGTGGTCCATGCCCCCTTGTTTTCTTATGTAATCCAATTTAATGCTGTTTTTTAACGGTTGCCTTGCCTACATTTACTGGATGTCTTTAGTTGAATGGAGGCAGGAGGAGGAGGAGGGGGCAATCATAATGTTTATTTCACGTTGACCTTTTAAGAGGACTTTGCAGTTTTTTAAAGGGATGGTAAACTGAAATATATAACTGTTTATTAATTTTTTTTAATACTGTTATCGTACGTAGAAAACATGTCCTTTGCATGCAGGCAGAGGTCTATCCATTGATTTCTCCTGAGACACACGATGGCTTTTGCTGGGAATTAAAAGCTGCTCTCACCCATAAGAGTGGAGCGATATCCAATCAGAACACACCTCAGTTTTTATTCCTCCCGCCCCCTTTTGATTGACTCTTCAACTGCACTTGTCATCCTCTAACAGACTCAGCAAACAGTAGTGATAGTAACTGTTAGCTCGTTAGCATGTCACGCTAATTTTGTGCTATTTTACCATTTTAAAAAACACAATTTTACCGAGTATTATATCACCAATCTAATGTTCTATCAGAAAGTTTGCAAAATGCAAAAGTTGGTTGGTCTTAACAGAGTCAGGACAAATTCTAAAGCCCACCAAGTCCTGCTGGAATGGACTACTGTAGAAAATACAGACCCTAAAACTTTTATTACACTTATTGACTTGTAGCAACTCTTAAAGCTTGGGGGATGATGAAGACACAACTCAAGAATAATACTAAATAAGAAAATCCCCAATTTTAACAGTGCTTTCAATAATGCAAGTTGTTTTTCTGAGAGCCATATTCAGGCGCATGCTTTGCAAATTTGGAATAACTGTGCAGGACTGGATTTGCAGGTAGACACCAAGGTTGTTTTTGGAATTGAGGATGTGGTTGAGCTTGTATTTCCTGCTCCTGGTGGTGTCATATGATTCCTTTAGTGATGCTTCAGGCCTATTTTTTAGCCTAAAAAAAACAACAGCAGGGGTGAGAAGAGACCTGAGGCATCCTGATCACAGGAGATAAGTAATCAGGACAGCAAGTTAGAGAATATTACACTTCCCAGATCTATAACGTTGTTTGACTATGTAAATATATTCCAGACTATACTGCAAATTCAGCTTAGAGGGGTAGAAACTTTTTTATGAATTAGAATTTCTGGATGAACTACCTTTTTAATGAGCACCCTTAGGCAGGTTTCTTAATTAAGAAATGAGGGGTGGTATATTGTCTGTTCTACATTAATATACAGTAAAGGTAAATCTTGGTGGTTTCATTATTTCTGGAGACATCGCCTTTTTTCTTTTTGTCTCAAACTGTAAAACTCATCGCTGAACCCAGACCCACTGTTGTCTGGAGTGTCTCCAAATATCCATTTTAAATAATTTGATTCAGTCAGCAGGTGAAAAAAAAATCTTTCAGTGGGATGAGATAATCCCACTTGTTTCCAGTGCTAGAACTTGTTTCCAGAATTTTCTTGAATCAAGCGTCATTTTCTTGATGCTAGTGGGCTGATCTGCCTTATTCTGCCTTCTTTCAACATATTTAGACTTGTTCCCAAAAAATTTCCCGAAACAAATGAAACTGCACAGGAAATAAATGGGATTATCTCATCCCATTGACAGATTATTTCCCTTGTGTTCGTAAAAATATTTTTAACACTTAATATGAGACTAAAAGCCTTTTTAAAATTGACATTTTTACATGATGTGTCTTGTCTGAGTGAAAACAGACTACATTTCATAGATACTGTAGATCACTCAGTGGCTCAGTGTTGATTTAAAGGGATTAAGGGGATGTTTTTGGAGGTGTGAACTCTTGTCTGAGTTCTGTCTGAGATAGATGGCATTAATATTAACCGTTACCTCCACATATAAGTACATACTGTATGCTGAACTGACAATATTTGAAGCACTAAATCAACAAATATCCATTTTCATAGATTAAAAATCAAAAGTATATGAACATCACTGAATATTTTGTAGTTTGATTCTACGTAATCAGATCGATAACCCCGCACCTGGTCTCTCTGCTCTGTGCATTGCATTTTTCAACCTTAGTGGGTGAAGCGTAACTGAAACTAAGGGTACCGTCACACTTAAAAAGAAATACACCAACCGCATGTTGTTTGCACACAGTATCATTATTAATCACCCCTTCTGACATTTTTGGTCTACCAGCATCCTTCACAACACAATAAAGCTCATTAATATTAAACACCTTGTTTCTCCTAGTCATGCACCTCCAACGAAAGTCTATCATTTTCATCCCAGACTCTATTCCTAAGAGCAAATGCACCAAAACCCAATATCCCTGATTTTTTGATTTTTTGCCACCACCTGAACATATTAAAGTAATGCCACCCACACAGATTAATCCAGCTGATACACTCTTGCCACACTCGTGCCATGGGAGAAGTGGCCACCACATTAAAGTGATAAATAACGGAGGAGAAACAGGCCTCAACCTGGATGCTCAAATGACACCACTGTTATTATCATACAGTAATGGGGTCCGCTCACAAGACACACACACCCTCTCAGCATGGCTAATCACACGGTGCACATGCATGCACACACTTTCAGGCACCCTGCAGAGCAGATGCCGTCCTCATCTATCTGACTCCCCCTCTCTCTCTGTCCAGAATTAATTCAAATGTCAGCGCTCTACTTCCTACTAACATGAAATGTGTCATGGCTGATATCTTCTTTTTTTTCTCACTAATCCTGTTTTGTACACCATGTGATTAAAATGAGCCCTGCATTGAAGTATAAAGATCAGGTAATATTAAAGGTTTTCTTATAGTGTTTGAACTATTAATTGACATTCTGGGTACACGGGAATGTACAGCTGCTTGGGGATTAGGTGTATGAAAAATCTATAATAGAAAATGTGTCAATTAACAACAGCTATAGGGAATAAAGAGTAAGTGTAGATTTTATCATCTGTTGACTATAGTAAATTTTATTTATTTATTTACTTATTTTGTCTCAGAGGTGAAATTACAGTATTCACTACTTGTGGCATCTCTATGGAAATGGAAAACCTTGCAAAATTGTTGAGAAAATTACATAGTGCAACATAGATTCTGCATCTGTGCACGGACGCTTTGTATCTCATTTTATTTAAGTTCTATTCTTCCCTGTAGGAAAAGAAGCAAAATGTTCTTTTATTTGGCTTCTTGTTTATTTGTAAAGGCATAAGATTTTAGTTTTTGTAACTGCTGCTGTTGTTGTGTCACCCAGACTTTCTCCAGACTACCCAGACTACTCTACTCTACTCTACTCTATAAGGACATTATAGAGATATATGCACTATTTTCACATTATATTCATCAGAAAAATGACATGAGTGTGACGGGAGATTTTCATCAGCCACATACTCGTTCCATAAACACTCATCCTTTTTGTACACTACAATTTGCATTATAGGTCATTACTATATATCCTGTTATAATTATAATAACAATAAATGACTCACAATATGTGATTATGATGCCTTATAACACCCTAACTTCATGTAAAGTAGTAACAAAGTCTCAAAAATCAGCCTGCCTACAGAGCTCAAGTTGTCATCCGTTTAACTGAATTCCATTCTTTTTAGTGTTTATTCAATTTTACGGATGGACTTAAACATTGTTAGATGTTCTGTAGGTTGGGTGTAATCTTATTTCCCTGAATAGACATGACATTTAAAGATAGCCTTCCAACAAATGAAGTGTACACTCAATGTGTTTTATTTAACACACTGCTTTTTGTCACACACACACACACACACACACATCTAGGCCAAGGTGTTTGGTGTTCACACCAAACACCGAAATACCCTGAAAAATAGTTTGGAGGAATGTGTGATGCTGGTGCTACCACAGTCGCACCAAGAGGCAAATGGCCTTCATCCCACCACAGCGCAATAATATCTTTGGATTATTCATTCCACTCACATATTGTATGTTTGTGTGGATTTGTTAATGGTTCACTTACACCCATCAGCTTTCATGAACTGATCTGAACTGCTCCATTTTGTGAATCTTTAGCATGGTGTTCTTTAAACAGAGACCATTAAATTAAACCCACTGCTATCTGGTGCGTTCTCCTACAGTAACGCAGGTCCTTCAACTGGATTAAAATTTCAATCCTGCACAGGCTAATTAAGCTACTCTAGTCTGACTTAAGTGTTTGCATGAGATTTTTTCATTTAAAGTGGGGCTCAGCGAGCCGTAGTAACAGATTACAAGGGCGCATTTTAATGTAGAAAGTATGAGTAAGTCTGTGTTAAATTGTGGCATATTTCTACTCAACTCAGTGGGCGCAGAGGGAGGGTGCTGCCAGCGAGCGCAGCTTTGCCTGAAATCAGCAGTGACTCTGCAGGATTCCCTGAGATTAATGACAGAGGGCACAGACTGGCATCTGGGCATCTCCCCTTAGCATTAGACCTCCCATCTCCTATTGTGTTTTTATATACTGTCAACTTCAGTGCAGCCATATGTTCCACTGCACAGCCCTGATAGGTTCAAATCAAAAGAGGCTCTGAACCTCTGACCCATGCATTTTGTCCGGTGGTAGGAAACGTCTCGTCCAGATGGTGCAGCCAACTGAAACAGGGAAACTAAAAGAGAAAAATCTGCTCAGTGGAATTCAAAGATAAAGTTGCAACCAGTGTGGATTTATAATCTTATGTGCAAAGTGTGCAGATTCTTAAAAAACACATTGCATTCTCCGTGGCCTCATAAGCACTGCTGTAGGCTACAGTTATGTGTTAACTCGACACAGGTGCAACCATTACTCCGAGCATGTGACAGCAAATTAGCTTTTCACATCAATATACATCCTCAGCACTTCTGTGTAGTATCAGCTTGGCTCTGTAACTGAGTGTTTAGAAAAGATAAAACACTGTCACATGCCAGTAACAGACCTAACAGACACACCTGTGTCATTTCAACACATATTGGTAACTTCAGTTAACGCATCAGTATACATTAATATTAAGATATTATTCAGCATAATTCAAATATTTCATCAAATATTTGGTGCATGTATGCACATATATCCTGCTTACAGAAGGATAAAATCCATATCACTGTGGTTATGGATACAGAAATATAATTGGGATACATCACAAGTTCCAAAGTCTTTATATGCACATTATGATCCATTATTTTTGGTCAAAACATTTACTGTTATAATCATACACTACTTAGAGTTTTATAACTTCAGAAATATTGAGTCTGATTTAGAAAAACTTGATTCATTTTGACTAAAAGAAATCGATGGATAAATGAAGTTAGATAAATATTGAAATTAAGGCTGAATAAATTCAAATTTTACACTGTTTCATGACTTCTTAGGTGTAATATTTATAAAATAATGTAGTTGTTCTGCTTGGGATCAATCTTGTCTAAATAACAATAAATACCATTTTTACAGCACATCTGAATATTTGAACCAGGCTATATTATATTGGATCAATTTAAGATCTATTGATTTGCTTATATTGGATTATTTTCACTTTTCCTAACATCTGTTCTCGTGTTGTAATCCAATATCAACTTGGTGCTACCTCATACAGCTCAGTATGAGATCAGTGAATCCCTAACATGCAGTGTAGCACCTAATAATGCATTATGAGACATTTATGAAAACAGAAAGCTAGAAGTGTGAAACTAGGAAACAAGAGTGTTTGCTCCCTGATTACATCATACTGGTGTAGGAATAGAAATAAGGTCACCAGCACTGCACACCCTAAATCCCACACAATAATGTCGAGGACGCAGAGGGTCGATGGAGCGGTCATAGCTGCATCTTGCATTATAGATAAAGGACAGAAAGGGTTTTAAAGCTCCCCGAGTAGATGGATAGACCCCCTGAGTGCCCTCTCTCTCTCTCTCTCTCTCTCTCTCTCTCTCCCTCTGCATGTGTGTGTGTGTGTGCATTAACAAACTATTCTACAAAATCAAATTACTTTTTTTTCAGACAACATGATGATTGATCCTTTGATGCTTTGACCCAATGTCTGATCAATGATGGATGACAATCAATTCCACTTGGTATCCACATGGCCTGACAATATTCCAACATCTACGTTTCTATCTGAAAATTCACAGCCATGTAGTGCTTTTCAAAACTACCATCCTACATAATTTAGGCTGGGCTTGAGAGCTAACCTAAATTAACTGAACGTCAATGATATTCAACTTTTTTTTTGTGGTCTTTTTGAATAAGGAAAAACACTGATTTTCACAGAAATAGCATTAAGTTACAATTAAAATATCTCTTTCGGTTATTTTCTTTATTCTGTAAATTCTGTTAAACTGAAGTAGGAATATATAAGGTTTATGAAACATTATCAATTGTCTGGCCAAAACAAAGTGGACAGAGAGGATGTTGTAATCAGATTTTGAAGAGCATTTCAACGGGACAAACATGTTTAAGAGTTGGGGTCAGTGTGCGCACGCTCGTGACTCATCCAGACTTCGTGGCTCGGTTGCAGCGGCTGCTCAGTTACACATGCACCAGTGGCTGAGAGACAGACGGGGAGTCCCCTGAGAACGAGAATGGAGACGCATCCAGGCCATTGATTTTCAATGTACCTTGGGTCTCCTAATGGGCTGGCTGGAGCACAGGCTTACACCGAGCAAACCTACTGACACTCGTTTAGTCTTCTGCTGCTCTCCCCGATACATGGCTTTGAGCACTTAAAAGGCAGCACTCCACTTTGACACTCTATTCCTCCAACTTAGATGCTCTATCTCTCTCTCTGTCTCTGTGTATATTTTCCTCACTCTCCTAATCTCTCAAAGCACTTACTCACACACTTTCTCACA
>OMLF01036439.1:0-10947 GCA_900302615.1 Holocentrus rufus | reverse complement strand
AAAGATAGGGAGAGAATTAGAGCAGAGAGAGACAGAGTGTGTGTGTGTGTGTGTGTGTGTGTGTGTGTGTGTGTGTGTGTGTGTGTCTTTAGGGGGTTTAGTCTGTTGGTGATGAGCAGTGACAGGTGCCAGCTAGTGGAACAAGCAGGGTGCACCTCTGTCACCCACCCTGACACACACACACACTTACACACATTTTTTTTTCTTTTCTCTTTTTTTCTTCCTCCCCACTCCATCCCTCATTGTCGCTGTCCTTCACTGTCCCATCTCCCATTTGCTCAGCTGGTCGACGCCAAGATGATCATTAGACATTTTAGGAAACTTCCTCAAACATTTAAAAAGACAGAGTGATGACAGCGCATCTGTGACTATGTTGAAAACAGGGTGGCCATATTGGAAGTCAGGTCAGGACAGCTGGGCAAAGCTTGATTTTTAATCTTAAGGAGCTGGCTGTCTCAGCAGAATTGAATCGACATGGTTAATATCTTTGCTGTTTTTGACTGCAGGTGGATCAATGCATCCGATTGATTTTGTGTTTGGCAGCTTGCTTGCCAAACACAAACCTGTTGTTAGTACATGGTCAGGTAACCACCACAGTGTGGGTGTCAGCTGATTTCAGTCACATTCTGTTGTATTTCTACTAATATACAATAACTAAAAACATCTCTTGGTTCTTGGTTAGTGTTCCAAATAATTTATGGAAATAGCTATTATTCCTGTGGTGTTTCTGTTTTCACTCTCTCTTTAATGGTTTAATTGGGAAATCAATTAAACAGTTTCATGCCTGACATTGATTTCCTTTCTTCCAGTTTTGTTAGGCCGCTCATTTTGCCAATATTTCCATCCACAGCAGTTGAATGATGGCTAGCATGACAGGTGGACAGTATATTTACAAGCAGAAAGTGACACACAGCAGCACCACAAGAGAGAATGGAGCCGGTCCGCAATCTTGTCTTGCTGTCAGTCGTAGTATTTGAGACCAACAATGTGTCTCACACCTGTCACCTTCCAGTCTCCACCATGAGCCTCAGGTGTGACTGTCCTGTCTCTGTCCTCTCGCAGGTCCAGGCGAACGTGGAGAAGGCCCTGACGTTGTTTGGCCAGCTGCTGACCAAGAAGCACTTCCTCTTGACCTTCATTCGAACCCTGGAGGCGCAGAGGTGTCTTTAATTACATTTGTTCACCATCATATTTTGAATGAAACTTCACCTATCCTTATGGTGTAATCACTGGCATGAAAATAAAAGCCAGTGTGTAACATTGCTCAAGTTTTTAAGCCATTTTTTCTTCATTTATCTACAAAATAATCCCAGTTGAGTGATCATGTTTTGGCAGGTTTAGGGGGCCTCTTACAAGCTGGATGGTTTCTAGATCAGTTTGAGGTGCAGAACCAATGTACACATGAGCCAGGGTGTTTATGGTAACTCCCGTGTATATGCTTCACAAACTTCCATTGAAAGTTAGCTAAGGAATTTTAAGGTATTTTGATATAATCAATAATATGTTTTTGCAGGAATAAACTATACAGCTATGTTTTTGAAAAGCCGGAAACAATTTCTCTCTGGAAAAAGAGGATATATTGTGAAATACTGTGCATTGAAAGATTGTTACCACTGAAATTTGCGACAGATTAACTTTTAGCAATGAGCCATGAAAGGCTGTATTTTACACTGGCTTCAGAGCAGCTAAGCAGTAAAACAGGGACCAAAAACAAAATACTTAACAGTTCTAAAGCACTGAGGCAACTGGCTTATTTAAACACCGTTTTATTAACAGGGAAAGAATGCAACTGTTCAGTAAATCAGTAAATATTAATGATTATTAACATTGTAAATCCAGGTCGTTCTCCATGCGGGACAGAGGCAACGTGGCGTCTCTGATCATGACGGCCCTGCAGGGGGAGATGGAGTATGCCACCGGAGTCCTGAAGCAGCTGCTGTCCGACCTGATCGACAAAAACCTGGAGAGCAAAAACCACCCCAAACTGCTGCTCAGGAGGTGACCACATGACCGGCAGACAGACAGACAAGACAGATAGACAGACAGACAGACAGACAGGCAGACAGGCAAACAGGCAGACAGACAGACAGGCAGACAGGCAGTCGAGTAGGCAGTACGGTAGATATGAAGGCAGATGGACAGGTGGATAGATAGTGAGAGAGGCAGAGAGACAGACAGATTGGCACTGGGTTAGACAGGAAAGCAGACAGGTAAACAGAAAGACATACAGAAGAGGGTAGGGAGGCTTATTTTAACATATGGTTTATTTACTCAAATAAGCCTGAGGAGAAATAGATTCCGAATTTGAGATAGAAGTAATGTCTATCTCTGCTATTAGCCAATACAGGGAAGAAAACAACAAATGAAGCAGAAGCCAAATCCAAGTTATCAGTTAAGCGTGGTAAAAGTATTCTCTGCCACCCGCCTCTTCCACTTCTTAATTCTGGGTAGCAGCAGATAAAAGATAGACAGAATATCAGAGGAAGAGTGGGAAGGAAGAAGAAGACGCTGACAGTATCTGTTTTCCATTAGGCCTGTATTAGCAGAAACACAGTTTGTTATGTATTTGGTCTTAATTAGTCTTGGTTATAGGGGGAACTTCAGGCGTCTTTTGTTAGGCTGCAGGTTGGTGATTAACAAGAAAATGTACAAGATTTATGCATATTGTCTTGTTTCTGATGAAAACCGTGGGTGTTTGCTTGGCAAATTAAGTGGGGTTTGTTTTCCCCACCGGTTTTGAGAACTTTGCTCCCCGTAGCAAAGTCACAGCGTGGCATCCATGACAATTACTGAACGACTCAATAACACGACACACCGATTCAGGCCTGAATTTGACTGAAAGTTGCATGCAAATTTGCAAGTTTCGGAATCAATAAAATTGATGGATTAAGAAGTTGCTTTTTAAGTAAACGCCATGCGAAAAGTGTAGTTCTGCCACACGGCACTGGCAGGCTTTCAACATATATAGGATCAATATATAGAATGCTGTTCAGTGTCATTAAGTTGTTTTTATATCCCTTTTCCCCTTTGCTAGAACGGAGTCTGTTGCTGAGAAGATGTTGACCAACTGGTTTACATTCCTCTTGTATAAATTCCTCAAGGTAAGGCCAGCATGATCAGTGAATGTCCCTTTTCAAAAAAAAATTCTCTAACCTTGTCTTTGTAAATGTAAACAAAAATAAAATCCACTTTAGATAGTGTGCAATATTGTATTTTTTAGATACTGCCTTTAACAGACAGATATTATAAAGTTCTGTGATTTGAGACTTGAAGTGGACTGTTTGAAATATAACCTCTTCACCTCCACCGCTCACATGGGTGGGTTCATCATTGCTGCGCGGCCAAGCTTTGTTCCAACCCACAGAGCTTTATTTTAAATTCTAGTGGAGATCTCAAGGTTTCCAAAGACACTGAATATGTGCTGCTGATTTCCAGGGTAAATGTGCATAAAATGATGCACCAGACATGTAGATATTATCTATTTGATGTAATGCTGCAGCCATAAAACAATGGCATCTTGGCTTTGAATATTTCACTCAATATAAGTGTGATATAGCTATATAATTAATCGCTGCAACCAGTAATAACACAATAAGGATGTGATATTTTATTTTCATTTCTAATTTTGAAGCTGCTAAAGTAGACTTTTAAGATAATATTAGATCTCAAGGGGTTAAACCTTTAAATAAGTCTTAAAATATTTCATATTTCAGCTCTGGTATGGGTAAACTTAACAGTTCCAAACATTGTCAGGAGTTCTGTTTTCCTTGTACATTTACCTCGCTGTGGTTAATAGAGGTTTGTCATTTCTGCGCTGCATTTTCATTACATAAATACACACACTGTAGTTCATCAAAGTCTCCAGCCAGCAAATGTCTCTTCTCCACTGATTTAACGTCCTCGCTGCTGCCATAATCTCACTCTTGTAGCTGACAGCGTCCTCCTCACTGATCTTTGTTTCGCTCTTTTAACTCACATATCTTCTCTTCCTCTGATCTTTCTTTTCATCTGTGCAGTTTCTGTTGTCATTATTTCACCGTCAGCCTCCTTTCAGGCCCGAGGTTATTCGCCTCAGCGGGTGTGATGTCGCACACACTGCGCTCCCCTTCATCACTCCGTCCCCCCTTTATCTTTCCCTTCTCCAGTCCCTATTTCCCATCTCACCTCCCTATTTAAGTCAGGTCATTAGAGTCGGAGTTCCTCCCCCTATCTTCCTTTGTAGCCTCAAATCTCACCTTCTACCCGCTGAATGATTTTCACGCTCTTCCCCACAGCTTAATTAAAGGTATCCAATGTTTTGGATACTTTTTGTGGCCATTAGTGGCGCTGCAGTGCATAATTTGAAAACCAGGTCCCAGTTTTGATTACATAATGTACTTCCAGCATGGGCAACATATTACACATCTGCAATTCAACTTTAAAAAATTTCCAAAATAAGAATTTGCAAATGTCTTTTGAGGAAGGAAATGTATTAAAGGAATATTGGGCAAAATACCCTTTTTCTGACTCACACAGACTGAGACAAGATGTTTGATACCATTTTCACCTCTGTATGTCGGTTTGTATGGGTAGCATTTCATGTTCTTGTTTTTTAAAAAAGGATATGTATTTCAAATACACACTATACATTGTGTAAATAAGTCTGGAGATCGAACATCTTGTCTCAGTCTGGGTGAGTCAGAAAAAGGGTATTTTGCCCAAAATGTTGGAATATTCCTTTAAACATGTTTATTAGGCCTGAAGGACACACAGTGTGTTTAGGCGAGTGACTGTAAACAAAACCAAGTGTGTTTGCAATGAAACGTTGGGTACTTTTAATCACCACAACATGCTTGAGGTGGTCCACATAAGACACTGAAAAGCACCATAAGTGCATTATTACCACAGTGTGAATGTATGATTACAGTATTCAAAGAATGTGAAGGGTTGAATACTTAACAGGGCGAGTGTATCATTGATTGCATATTAAATTGGATGTTATTCTCTGATGATTATGTTATGGGTTTATAATGTATTTGCAATGTATTACGATGCACGTCAAGTAAAGCATTACCAAAAATCCCTTCTCCCTTGTTCCACAACAGTTATTCTAATTCTAACTCGTACATGATTGTTTTATTACAAGAGCGCTAAGCCTCCGACCTTTTGCATGATTTTAGCTTGCTTGTAATCACTGCCGATCCAGGAATTAAAGCTTATTCTGCTGTTGCAGTCCCTATACAGTAAGTCTTCATGGGCAAGACGCACCATCACATGCCTTCCAATGTAAATGTCACCAGACAATTAGCAGGCCCTAATGAAGCCACGATGTGGAATTAAGGTGGATTTCACAGACAAGCGTGCTGTGGCCGAACGGCAAAGCCGAAAGCCGGGCATGACGGTCTGATGCGTGCTTGTTCTGTCTCGTTAGCAGCTGTCCGCCTAATTGGTCCAGATGCTAACGAGATTCTTCCAGCATATGGCAGCGAGAGAGAGGGAAGAGAGAGAGAAGGATGGCTGGCTGTATAGGTGGGAGGCAGGAGAGGACAGGGTTAGAGGCGGGGTGGGAGAGAGGGGAAAATAGAGAATAGAAAATTAGCAGTGAAGAAGAAGACAAGAAAAGGCAGTGGGTTGAAGACTGGATGGAGGCGGAGAGCGAGGGAACGGGGGACGATAACAAAGGGAAGAACTCGGGTGTGATAGAGATCAGGAGAGAAATAAACCATCCCAACGCTCTGTGTATCTCCCTGTCACGTATTGTTTAGCTCCGGTTTATCAGATGTTGTTTTTGTCGTTCTGTCCAGAACATTGGGAACATTAGTTTGTGAGTAGCAGGGCGCATGATCGCTCAGCTTTGCCAAGACGGAGAGGCAGAGAGGATGGAGAGGACATGGAGAAGGTGATCAGGGTTGGGAGAAGGAGTCGATAGATATAGAGAAAGAGAGAGTAGCTGGGTGTTTTTTCAACGCAAATGATTATGTCGCGAATTAGACTGGATGTCAGTCACTGATCAAATTTCCTCAGCATCTCAAAAGAATGTTTATTCTTAGGAAAAGTTTTGTGTCAGTAAAGAAGTCATTTGTTGTGGTGACGTAGCACAGCGTGTTCAGACAGCATGAAACATGGCCGACATTAGCCGACTCCAAATAACAATAACAACTTGCCCAGTACTATCTGTACCACAATCAGTCCCTGAAAGGCTTTCCATTTTTCTTCTGGTGTGTTATTTAATGTAGCTATGTTCTGTGTAGTCACTTCAACACAGCTGATGGAAACCCATATAATTTATATCTTCGATTGTGACATTTCAAACATTGAGATTTGCTCGCTAGTTGGCTTAAAACACAGCTATTGGGAGGATGTGTGTGTTTAAAGGGAGAAAGAAACAACGAGAGAGAGAGTGAATGAAGGTGAAATAGAGTTGCAAAGGGCGAAGGAGAAGTGTTCCAGAGAGAGAGAGAAAGAAAAGGAAAAAAAGCGGAGATAAAGAGAAAGGGAAGTGTGTGTGTGTAAGTAAAGAGAGAATGAAAGCGTGTGTTAAAGAGAGAGAGGTTGAGAGTGAATAAGTGATTTGGTGCTTGTAGGAGAGACGGATAAATGTGGCACTTTCCCCTGTCTTCCTCTGGACGCCATACATCTCTTCAACACACACACACACACACACATACAGTCAGACGTGTCTCCCTAAGCACTGTGCGGTCGATCATTAAGCTCTCGACAGGGTGAGTATCGGCGGTGATTCGTCCTCTCTCACCCCTTATAGTGAGTGTTTTCCTTGGGCCCGAGTTACGGCTAATGACACTATTGATTGGCAAATGTGTTGGATGGAGGGGGAGGGGAGAGGGGGGCAGTTTTTAAAACATCAGTGTCTGGTCACAGAGTTTCAAGATGTAAAGGAGAGAGAGAGAGAGGGAGAGAGAGACGGGGAAGATTTATATAACTCAGTCTCCCGTCTGTCCTTTACCTTTCAGAGACAGAAAGAAGGAGGCAGATATTTACATAACACCGCTGTCTGCCCTTGAAATTTTGAGACGATACTTGAAGTTAATACAGGCATCGGTTACACTTGTCACTTCAATGCGATTTTTGAGATCTGATTCCAAAGATGGGATTCAGAGCTGAAATTCCATCTATTTGCCACCACTTGGCCTGAAAATGCTTCTTATGCATCTCCCGTGGCCATACGCCTTTAAATCTGCATTACTTTTTTTGGCTCTCCCTTCCCCTCTCCATCACTTTACACCGCTTTTATGCACACTGTGGCTGGAATATGTCCAGACTGTCTAAATCTGGTCACACCATGGGCCCGACCATTTCCATATCTGGTTTTGAACATCTGACGGCGACACGAGCCAATTCACAAGTGGCACTTCATGGCGTAATTAGATAAATAAGTCACAGTGGAATGACCAGTGTAACTATAGTGTGACTCACACCCCAAAATGACTGCTTTTAGATTGTCTTCATGCTATTTCTGCTTTACAAGGCGATGGGTGGTTGATATGTGAGAAAAGGAGCTGGACTTGCAGCTGTAGTACGCCCTCACCTGCTGAATCACCAGGGAACCTTTAAAGATGTTATTTTTCCATCTGTGCTTTTTAAAAGACAAAAAGAATGACTATTTCAGGGGTCATTTGAGGAGGCTCTATTGGAGTGTTTGTCAACCATGTGCTCACGAGGCTCAAGAGTCCGCAACCTTTGAGTCCAACCAATCACGGCAGCAACCGATTTCACTGATAAGTTTCTGGATGAAGGTGCGCCAGTAAGTGAAATCGGCTGCTGTAGTAATTGGTTGGAATGAAAACCCCCTTAACTTTGGGGTGAGGGAGAAGAAGAATGCACAGCTGAATTGATGAGATGCTGGGCAGACATCAGGAAGAGAGGGAGGCTGCACACTCATAACTCTGATGCAGTGTTTGGTTAAAAATCAACTCTTGTGTGACCAACATTGGAAAATAATGTTGTGCATACTATGACTCATAAGTACTTCAACTGAACTGAGTGGTAAATGCCTACTAGAATAGATGTAAAGTCTGCAGGTGGGAAACATCAAGTTAATTAAAATGATTGCTGTAATCATGTAAACAAAGTACAAAAATCCTTTTCAAGTGTTTTGTCCTTAAAGTGGCAATCCTTGAGTTCCGAGTTGTTGTTTTTTCCCTTTTCTTCTTTGGTGCTAAGCACTCGATTCTGCACGGCACTTTCACCCGTCAAACAGCGTAGGTGGTGCTCTTGGCGTCTTTTTCCTTGAATTTTCCGTTGAGGACGTTTGAGTTTGGTTGCGGCTGCTCATGCTAGCTACCAAGCTCTTCATCTCTTTACTCCAAACAAAATGGAAACATAAAGCGCATCACTTCCTGTGCAGCAGAGGAAAGACCTACCAGACACTGAGTGTTTATAACAGCACATGTAAAATGGTTGGCACTGTTAGGTTGTAGGGTTGCAGAGAGAGCTAAAATTGATATTTATGTAGATGAAAATGTTGCAGATTACTGCTTTCACAGGATCTTCTTGTTTATGCCTCTATAAAATAGTTTCATTTGTATTTATTCCCTCTCCCTCCCTCCATCCTCCTTCATTAGGAGTGTGCCGGCGAGCCTCTGTTTATGCTTTACTGTGCCATGAAGCAGCAGATGGAGAAGGGACCCATTGATGCCATCACAGGAGAGGCCCGCTACTCCCTCAGCGAGGACAAGCTCATCAGGCAACAGATCGACTACAAGACGCTGGTCAGTGACGTTCCCGTGTCTCAATCCTTTTCCAAAACTCTTGTCAGTCTGCTTTGGTCCGAATCATCAGTGAACGTCTTGTTACTTTATGTTTCACATGGGAACATTTCCACTCAACTTCAATTGAGCAGCAGAAGTAACACGGGAAACAGCGTTTATCAAATTGGTCAGAAACTTTTTCTGGGTTAAACAAACATGGAGCACGAGAACACGATCTGACTGTGATCCAACCCAATTGCACTGGAAGGAATCTTCCTCTTAAGAGGTAATTTATTCTCATATTCAGTGTTAAAATGCTGCCAATAGGATGAGAAAACCCCACTTGTTTCCAAAGTAGTTTCACTTGTTTCAGGAATTTTTCTGGGAACAGACATAAACATCTTGAAATAAGGCAGAATAAGGCCGATCAGCCCAGTAAGATCAAGAAAATGACACTTGATTCAAGAACATTCTGGAAACAAGTTGATTAGCACTGGAAACAAGTGGGATTATCTCATCCTATTGGATGAGATACTACTTTTTGACTTTATGAAGAAAAACAAGTATTTGAACACTGAATATGAGACTAAATGACTTGTTAAGATGGAGATTTTTTGCAGTGTGCTGCTCAGTGCTCGTCATATTCTCAGTCCAAACACAGTGATTCAGGGTTGGTTTGGTGACGTACTCTGAGTAAGATCTTGGTCCAGTTGTTTTACTGTGCGCCCAAGTGTGATTGTCGTCATATGCCCAAGTAAACTGAACAAAGGGGGAAAATATCCAAGAATTGAACGAACTGCTCCAAGGAAACAAGGCGCGCAAATGCTATCGGGAACATTTCACTAGTCTGAATGTCGTTCTCCTCCAGTACCTCTACTCATACCTCATTCTTTCTGTTTGTGTCCCTTTCTTGCAATTGTCTTCTACCTCCTCCTCCTCCGCTGCTAGACTTTGCACTGTGTAAACCCAGAGAACGAGAACGCCCCCGAGGTGACAGTCAAGTGTCTGAACTGCGACACCATCACCCAGGTCAAAGAGAAGCTGCTAGATGCTGTGTACAAGGGCAGCCCCTACTCACAGAGGCCCAAGGCTTCAGACATGGACCTGGGTAAGACCGGCATACCTGCATGTCTGTTCAAAATGTGAGATCCATGTGGTTAACTCATATGGAGGTTAGAGTTAGGCAGAAGTGCTCATTTGCAAAGAACGACCCAACAAACTTCATGCACAGTACTTGCATACAAATTGCAGGAAAGAAAATTGTATCTTATGCCGTTGTTTATTCTGTTAGTGATTTTTAACATTTGTCCTCTTTAAAGCAAGTTTAAAAATGCCAATAGGGTATTTCTCTTGTTTCCAAGAGTTTCACCTGTTTGAAGATGGACAGAATCTTGGAATAAGTTGGATTGCTCTACAAGTATCAAGATAATGTTACTAGATTTTAAAAAATAAATTAAAAGCAATTTGTGTTGGAAACAAGTGATATTAGCCCATTATTGACAAAATTCCTTCACTTGTTATTACCAGCAACTCTGTAGGTCACTCCGTCCGTCAGTTAGTCGGTCCACCAAAATTTCCCCACTCTGTGGTGGCCACAGTTTTTGTCCCAGGAGGTTGAAATCTGGCATGGAGGTTGGCTAAACCGGGCGTGGTAACAGGAGTGGCCATTCATAAAAAGGCATATAGCCTCCAAATGGATTCAAAGACTTGCACGGTTCATTGGTCCACAAAGCTGTGCTCACCATATAGCAACTGCAGCTTTCTACCTATGAGGCTTAAATTGCAGTGACACACACACACACACACACACACACACACACACACACATCTATGTATTGTGCACATCGCTCTAAACCTCTAATGCCATTCTCCATTTCTGAAGAATGGCGTCAAGGTCGAATGGCCAGAATCATTCTGCAGGATGAAGACGTTACCACTAAGATAGACAACGACTGGAAGAGACTCAACTCACTGGCTCACTACCAGGTACACACACATACACACTTGGACACACACATAAGCCCACACCAACTACACGTCACTGGTACTGGCTCACTTCATACATTGTTGACTTCAACATACATTCAATTTGACCTTTAACAGACCGCTGGCAGCCGTACATGATGCCAGAATGTCAAGAGTGTTTTGGTTTTTGTGTGTGTGTGTGTGTGTGTGTGTGTGTGTGTGTGTGTGTGTGTGTGTGTGTGTGTGTGTGTGTGTGTGTGTGCAGGTAACAGACGGCTCAGTGATTGCCCTGGTG
>OMLF01036433.1:4716-20060 GCA_900302615.1 Holocentrus rufus | reverse complement strand
TTATTATCATTATAAATATCATTATTTGCAGGTCATCAAAGACCACATCGCATACCGCTTCGAAGTGCTGGGGGTGATCAGTGAAGGCTCCTTCAGCCAGGTCCTCAAGTGCTGCGACCACAAGACAATGGAACTTGTGGCCATCAAGGTGGTTCGAAACCAAGAGAGGTGAAACATTTTCTCAAAGTCCAGAATAGCAGACAAATAGAAAACACATCTGACCATCTTGTGAGGTAGTTCTACTTTTGGATTCAGTCTGGACAGTGGTGGCTTTTTTCACTGAACTTGTGATCCTCTCTGTGATCCTTGGTACTCAGGTTGACCAGTGAGGCTATGGCTGAAGTGAAAATCTTAGATGAATTGCGGAAGAAGGACAGGACCAACAGTGCCAACATCCTCCACATGAAGGAGTATTTGTATTTCCGCAACCATCTCTGCATCTCCTTTGAAATCCTGGGGTGGGTTCAGAAAATACTTTTTTTTGTTCACTTGCTTTGTTTTGAAGCAGCTGGACTCGTCTAAGCTACAGACTGTGAGAAAATTGTACCAGTCCTATTAAGGAGTGTGTATTTCCACTTAAACGTGACTAAAGAGGCTGTGGGCATTGCTTGAGATCGAAGGGTCAAGGAAGTCTGTCTTTTGTCATTCTCTCCAGAAAAGACTTATATTCTACACTGAAGGCAAACAACTTTCGAGGCCTCAGACCTTCTCGGGTCAGACAATATGCAGCAGACCTGCTCACATGCTTAAATCTGCTGAAAAAGGAGGGGATCATCCACTGTGACCTGAAACCGGTAGGAGCTTTAGTTGTCTGCTGACATTGAGGAGCCATCCATTGCTGCAATTCCAACAATCCACAAGTGTTGAATACTGACAGTTCCATATGTCTTTTTCAGGAGAACATCCTCCTGTCCAGTGAAGGCTATGAGCACATCAAGGTGGTTGACTTTGGGGCCAGCTGCTTTGAGAAGAACAGTCGTGAGTGTGTCTGCCATTTGCTTTCATCATTTTAGAACGAGCCGTTGTTGCTTGAAGATGTGAAACGGTCCAGGCTGTGGAACTTGCAGCTATTTCAGCTGTCTTTTCCTCTTCCTCCTGCTCAGGCTATCCCTGCGTCCAGACCCTCTTCTATATGTCTCCAGAGGTGCTTCTGGGCAAACGATACAGCACTGCCATCGACATGTGGAGCCTGGGCTGCATCCTGGCTGAGCTCCACACCGGCTGCCCCCTCTTTGCTGGCATTGACACAATTGACCAGTTCAGCTGTATAATGGAGGTAACACTAACAGATGTCAAACATCAACTTGCCATTTCATGGACTACAGCAACTATTTCCTCACCAATCAGTGTTTACAAAGGCTTTGAATGTGATTGATTGTAGGTGCTGGGTGTCCCTCCTGAAGAGCTCCTGCAGAATGCACCATCAAAGAAGAAGTTTTTCAGTGAGTCCTTTGATGCTTCTTGACTGCTGGTCTTTATGAAGTTCTGATGCTCTGCCACATATCTAGTAAGTGACTTGTCAATATGTTCTGACTGTGCAGACTCTAAAGGCATCCCGAGGAACACTGTGACCAGGAAGGGCAAAATGCGGCTCCCTGGCAGTAAGAACCTGGCCAGGCTCCTAAATACAAAGGATGCTAATTTCCTGGACTTCATTCAGCGCTGCCTCCAGTAGGTGCACCACTGCACTCCTTCACAAACACTTCACTGGAAATACATCTTGTAGAGTATTTGTAGCTTCTGTCAGAATGTGCGTGACTTCAGTATATATCTTGTTATTTAGATATAACCCAGAGGAGCGCATGACACCAGAAGAGGCCATGCAGCATGCATGGATTCAGGAGCAGCTGCAGCACAAGTCCAGTGCCAAAGCATTTGCTGCAGACAAAACCACATCAGGTAAGAGGACTCTCTGTGAACGCCTCTCTTACCTGCAGTCTTTTACCCAGCTGTCAACAGTAAGTCCACGTGCTGTTGTTTATTTGCACTTTAGCAGCACTCTGCTGGAACTGTAGAAGAGCATCCTCTGTCAAAAGCTGAAGCACGTTAAGTCCCTGTGCTGAATGAGTTCTGCTGCTCCTCAGCTCCAGTCTTTTTCCACAAGAACTAACATGTTTATGGTCTTCTTCCCTGCCACTCTCAGCTGCCACAGCACACTTCAGCAAGGAGAGCCGCCTGCTGAAAAGACAGAAAATGTCACCTGTGCGGCTGCAGCCCATCGGAGAGAAGAAAATGCCTGAGATGAAGGCCAACAGCTCCACAACAGGGATGGCAAAATACTCTGTGCAAAATGTGAGTACAATGAGCACATTTACATGGAAGAGGCATAACCAGAAGCAGGTAGCAGTTTGACATTTGGTACGGCTGATGCTGACACATGGACATTTGAGTTACTTGTAGCTCTAATCCAAACAGGTCACAAAACATAGCCCCTCCCTGTAGTTGTAAACATATTTTTATTATATTATATTGAGAACCAAATTAATGTAAGAATCCTCTGGTGACCTCTAGTGGTGTTTATTGTGTGCACAGCAGCAACAACCCGCTCTGGGCCGTGCAAATCCCCAACACTTTGAAACATTTCTAGCCCATTTTCTCACATTTAAGGGAACATGTTTCAGATAAATGTCTATTTTTGAGTTTGATTACAGTGAGTTTGATTGTTTTCCAGAGGACAACACAAACCCTGCAAACCAGGGAAGAAAAAGAGAGGGTGACCAACAGCACAAGGGAAGACTCCCGTCTCCCTGTTTTAGGGACAGGAAAGGAGCAGAGAGGCAGAACAGCGAGAGGGGGCCTAAAGAGGAGAGAGGAGAGGAGGAGAGAGGACTAAAAGGAGGAGAGAGGAGGAGGAGAGGGGAGCCAAATGAAGTGACAGGAGCAGGAGGAGACAGAGGAGGAGGAGGAGATAAGAGAGAGGGAGCCTAGGAAGCTACATTTCCAAAACACCCTCACCACAGCAATGTAGCAAGGCAACCTCCACCAAGATCAAGAAATGCCTATGAAAACGGATAGGAGATGACAGGAGAGAGGAGCCAAATCAAATGCCAGGAGCAGCTTCAGGAGGAGACAGATGAGGACGAGGAGAGAGAGGAAGCCTAACAAGGCTCCAATTCTTAAAAATATCAAAGTCCACAGCAATTTCGCAACAAGGCGAACCTCTACCCAGGTCAAGAAATACCTGTGGGATCTAGTATGTTTTAGACACTTTTACAAAGTTTTGTTATCTTTTCCTTGTCTTCTAATAAACTTTCAAAATTTTATAAATTCTGGCTTTCACAAGTATATGTATCCCTCAGCAATAACACAATAAGTGAGCTTGAAATGATGAGTAAAGGCATCAGCAGTGCACCGGTCTCCTGAGTTTAGTCTGTTATGATATTATTGTCAAAAGACATGAATTTCCTTTTCAGTGCACCAGTATGCAGGCCTCCACCCATCTTTAATCAGTAACTACGTGTGTCCAGGTGTGTCAGCCTCCTTTCAGGGAGAACTCAGCTCTTGTCAGGTTTGTCAAGGGAGAACAAGCTTTCATAATCTTTACTGAAAATCCTGATTAAAACAAATTTAGATTTAATGTAAGCATCCCATAGGTTTCATCCAGGCTGCACTGCTGCAAATATTGTTCTTTTTACTCCACTGCAATTATCTGACAGCTGGAGTTGATTGTCACTTTGGAAATTAGGTTTTGCATGCAAAACATACCATAAGCTCATCAAACATTAAAATACTTTTTTCTGGTTAATGTAACACTCTGAGACAAACCGTTCCTCACAGTGACTACTTTTCATACTACTTGTACACTTCAGGAACATTTGAAATGTAGGACGTTATTTGAGAACTTTACCATGATGGCACTGCTGCTTGTACTGAAGTGAAAATTTGAGTACTTTGAATACTGCAGTGAACAAAAACAAGAAGAGAATTCACGTTACAGAACTTCTTGCAGTTTGGGACTGGTTGCTTTCTTTGTTGATAATCATGAAATCATTGTTAGCATTGTTATTGATAGAAGCTTTGCCAACATCATGCCAATTAAGCAGACTGATTTTGGGCTGATAATCCACGAAACAGCCAAGCAGGAAGCAGGAACACACATGTCAGCTTGATTTGAAAAAGGCAGTGGAGCGGCCCCTTTGGGACAGTCAGTGTCAATTGTTGGTTGTCCAAATGCAAAGGTGAGATTATCATTTGCCAAAGTTTTTACAAAGTCTGATCAAAAACATAAAATATCACACAGGACAGATGAAGGACAAAAAGAAGAAGATTTCAGACGGATTTTGAATGAACACTCACATGAATATGAAACTGCAAACAAGTCCAGTTTAACTTCCAACTTGCTGTCAGTGGAGAAGCCTGAGGTTTTGACAACACAGATGAAAGCTTTGGACTTGAGGCCTAGCTGTTCATGTTGAAAAATGTGGTCACAGGAATAACCAGATCTATAATTTAGGGTGGAATTACCCTTTGAAGAACTTGGGATAAGGGCAGATATTTATATTCACAAAAGTAGGAAATTATGTGGCTGCCGTTGTGCTTTTGTTGAATCTTCATTGTAAAGAGGGTTGAGTGGGTCAGCCAATCTAGTCTACACCAGTCAGGACTATCAAGATCATGTCAAACATGTTTGTTTTTCTCAATTTTAATCTGCAGTGAGGTAAACCCACACTTTATTAAAGTTTCATGTGATCTAATGGTTTTATCTTTCTCTGGGTAAAAAATAAACAAATAAAAGCGAACTTTTTTCCTTTTTTTGAGTTTCATCAGATCACCTCAATGATAGTATCTCAGGTAGTTACTCCACTGTTACTCCACAATAAATGAAGCTTCACTACATGAAAGCTATCCCTGAGTCAAATGTAGCTAGCTACACTACAAGCTATGTGACAAAAGTAGTTTGCGACATTGAAGCTACTTTTTCTTTTTTTTGTCTTTTTTCTTCCTTTTTCCCCCTTTTTTAAATTGAACCAAATTCTCACCAAATCATTGTGGTCAAGCAAAAACTGTAGGTCAAACAAATTGGTAGGCAAAGAAAACGGTCCGTTAAATTGTTTATTGTAAAACAAGCTGTGCCTTTGAGAGCAACTGCTCTCAAAGGCACAGCTTGTTTTACGCTAACGCTAATGGGTCTTCAATGAATGGATGGCAGGTGGTTGATTAACTGGTCCCGTAGCGCCATCTACTGCTGAAACAAGCACACACACACACACACACACACACACACATATACAAGTTGGTTTCTGTCACTTGCGGGGACATTACATTGACTTACATTCACTTCCTAGAGACATACCCTAACCATAATGACTATGTGCCTAACCCTGACCCTAACCCTTAAGTTACCTGACCTTTAAACAAAAAGTTCCCCCTAAAATTAATTATTTACGTTGTGGGGACCAGGTTTTTGTCCCCATAACTGAGGCGAGTCCCCAAAACATACCATGTAAACAGATTGAGGTCCCCACAACGTGACAAATACTTGGTACACACACACACACACATCATGAAATGGCCAAGCTCTAGTCGATAATCCATAAACACTGTTAATGGGTTAAGCTTATGTGCATTCCTTATTCCCTTGCAAAATGTATTTCACACATTTGCCCAGCTATTTTCAGCTTCATCGCAAGATTTCATACTGTATTGCACACATGCATTTGCTTTTCTTCTTTATACACTGAAGTTCACATATGTGCATTTGTCTTGCAAGATAAATAAAACCACGATCAATCACCATTCTTGTCTTTAATTCAAATGTAATTTGTACTCTGATTAAAGCTGCTAATACATCTAATTCCAAGGAGAATAATGCAGAGTTTCAGATGTTTTTTGGCCATGTGACACCTATTAAGGTAAAGGAAGAATTGTATGTTTAAAAAAGGAATATTTAACTGCTAGCCCATGAACAGTCTTATTTATTTATTTATTTTTATATTTAGATTTCATTATGTGATATACTGCCAAGATTCCAGCAAGGATGCACTGTGTATATTTCATCATAAAATTGCCCTGAACATTGATTGACAACTGAAAATGCTAAAATTGCAGAGCTTAAATGAGAAAGACAGTGTGAGGCATACATATCACAATGCTAAGGAGATACTGCATGTCTTAGAAAGGGAAAAGAAAATATAAAGAGAACAGCACTGCGAGAACTGACCCCTGAAGTACCTGGGACATTAGATGCAGATGATTTTCACCTACAGAAACAAAGAATTTTCTGTTTGCCAAATAAGACGCAAGTCAAATGTGGGAAGTCACAGCTGTATATGCCTTTCCAGAAGGATATTATGATCAGTGGTATCAAATCCAGTACTGAGGTGAAGTCAGCGTTAACATATCTGTTGTGACCCTGAAGAGAGCAGCTTCAGTGGACTATTTCTGAGGAAACCCAGACTGGCATTTATCAAATATACTATTTTCAATCTAAAGGTTAACAACATCCAAAGGTTACACACACACTTACTTATTGTCTTATTTATTTCATGAGACACCCCAAGAGCCAGATATTACCTCCTGGGTTGTCTTCTGTACCTTTGGATGTTGTTAAGGTTGTAATGTCAGAGTGGAGAGAGTTGGGATGTAACAGTAAAATAAATAAAAAGCTGCAGTTTCCCCGTTATTCAGTGAGCTTTTATGATAGCCTCTGTATTCTCCCCTAGGACTCATCATTTATAATGAAGAGTATTTGAGTTGTTTTTTTCTTTTTTTATGTTACATCAATACATCGCTTGATTTGATAAATCAAATGTCTGATACAGCACATACTCCAAATTTATGAAACGTCTTACTTTCAAAATGAAGATACAAGACACGATACATGGCCTTATTAGTGGAAATGTCTTATGACCTCTGCACATGACTACTGGACATAGCAGATGGTATTCAGATTACAGATTTGAATGAATGTGCTTGAGTCATCTGACTGGGTGTTTAGTGGTTAAAAAGGATGACAGCTCCATTTAGATGGTGGATTATACATATTCTTCCGTTAGCAATCTGCTGATGGTGTGGTGGGCATGGAGGATTAGCAGAATTCTTTTCCCATAGCAGTCTATCAGTGAAGCTGTCAGCCTGCTTGTCTCACTGTCTCCTTGATATATCACTCAACTAGCACATGGGAAAGTGGATCAGTGACTCATCACACTATCATCAGCACTCTCAACACTCTCACACAGTCAACATTCAAAACACGAATAATGATTGAAAACATAGTTTGATAGAAATGTAATGGCATGACAGATATGACATGTACTTCACTACCTTGAAATGTAAGTGGTCTGACAGTAATCGGCAAGCGTGTATGTGTGTGTGTGTGTGTGTGTGTGTGTGCATCTAGCTCAAAGTTGATAATGCTCAGCAGGAAACTATACTGTCACCATACCAAGATTTGTTTGTGCAATCCTCTTTTCTGCATGGGAGAAATAGTGTAGAAAGTTTCAGATTGTGCATTGTGCTCGTCTCTACAGGCACCGTCTGGAAGCATGATGCATGCTGGACAGAGTTTGATCCATATAATTTGATAAATTTGTTATAAAGCATTTTAATAAACTCTCTGTAAAAAGTACAAAGAGAAAAAATTGGAATGAAAACTGACAGTGCAACTCTTGCATCTTTACTATTATTTATGACTGAAACTTGGTTTTGAATTTTAGAATTGTACTAACCCTACTATTTTAGCTATTAGCTATAGCTATTAGCTATTTTTGTCCCTGCACATCTGTAATTGCACATTCTGTGCTCAAAAAAAAGTCTTTTTTCTTTTTTTTAGCGAGAGGCCTAACCAATATCAAGTCGCAGCTGAAAGAACGTGGTGAAATTCTATAATTAAAGACTCCCTTTATTTATTTTAAATGTAAGCAAACTTATAACAGGCTCTTAAGGAGGCAGTTGGTGATGTTCATCTGACATTGGAGACACTGATTGGAGATCATCTGAGAATTATGAACTCCATCCATATCTGGTTATCACCATTTAGATCTAACTGGAGCGTCATGACAGCAAGTTGAATACTACTGTTTCCCATTAAAAACATACACAACGAATTGTTAATGCTTTTCGTTCTTTGTACCTCAAGCAACCTGGCCCTGTACCTAGGCAATTGCGCGCGTGCGTCTGTTTATGTTATGTATGGGAGCGCCGTGCGTACTCTGGTTCCCCCTGACCGACAGTAACCTCGAGCCTCCATTCCTCAACGGACCGGCCCCCAGCACGCGCCACCTTGACGAGTCCAATGAAAAAGCTGGGAATGCCCCCCCTCCTCCTCGTGCAATAACAAGGCGTGACGACGCGCGTGTCACTTCCGGGCTCAGATTATAGAGACCAATATCAACGGACAGATTCGAGCGGCTGCGGGAATTCAACTCCGAAGCCGTATCACACCGTGCCGTTCAGGGTCGTGCTACCGCTGCTGTAGCCAGAGCACCGGAGGGAAGGAAACACCGGGAGGTAAGCGTGTGTTTTGTTGATGTGCCGATTCGTGATGCCCAGATGTGCAGGATGCTGCAGCTGCGTCAACTCTCCACAGATAGACAGCGAAAAGTACGGAAGTACGGGGATATGGCCTTCAAAGTAATAGCGTGTTATATGTTCCCTATGAAAAATGAAACAAATACAGATTCTAATCCTACACTGTCGACACATCTAATTATCAGTTTATTTGAATGTAAACTCATTTTTCTGGCTTAATAGTAATTTATCAGCTGCCTTTATCCCTCTTATAAAATTTCAGTAACTCTGAACTAACGTTACTTGCATGCTAGCTAGTAGCTTAAATGAAAGTGCCAAAATATTCCACTCAAGTAGAGTTAGCTAGTGTTTCTATTACTTTGATTAATTTTACTTACAGAACATTGTAAAACAAGTTAATTTGAAGCAAAACGCAGCTCATCAGAATAAAAGTTACTGAAGCACATAACAAAACAGTTATTTTCACAAAGACAAGTTCACTAAAATGCTACCTCATCATGATGACATAATTACAATAATGAGAGTGATGTCAGTTCATTAGTTTTATCTTCGGCCATACAGTTATCATTATGTGCTGTCAGAAGGACATTATTATTATATCTTAAATTTACACTGATTCCTGTTTAAATGTTTTTTTGCAAATTGTATTATTTTGAAAGTTGTAACCGGAAGTTATGTTTACATTCCTGCTCTTTTGACACTGGTTTGGAGCGCTTGGATGTTGCAGTATGAGCGTGTCTGTGGCTCACGATTGGGAAATGAATACCTTGAGACCAGCCTATCTGTACTAATGAATTCTAGTGAAACCTGTCTTCACCACAATGTCATGTGATCACCGATAAACTGGAATCAAAACAAATATTTTATTATTGTCATATGGCTTTACAGTAGTTTTGTTTCGCTTATAGATTCTAGCAACATCAACACACTTTTGCCTATGCTTTTAATGTGCAATTATGATGAAGAAATGCAATCTAAATGGGATGCATTTTTATTCACAGCGGTCACAACAATCCTCACTGTAACTTTGATAAAGTCAAGCTGCTTCCCATGGTGTCTAACTTTAAGGCCTATTTGCAATGTTGGAGTCCTCAGCGCCATGGCTACGGTTATCAAATCATGGATGTCAGTGAGAGAGTGCCTGTACGCCCACAGAGTTGCTATTGTCTCACAAGGATGGTCCGATGTTATTTGAGGTCACACAGACATGCTGTCTTTCCCCCACTAAGCCATATTTTCCAGAATATGTAAGCAAGCAGGACGCAAGTCCATGTCACGACAGTGTTATCGAAGATATCCTAAATAAACAGGATATATGTAAACTCTGTTGGATGAGCAGTGGGTTAGAAAGACACAAATTTTGATAATTAGTTTTCCTGTTCCACCTGTGACAAAGATACACGTGTTAAACTGCAGCAAATGTCAGTGAATGTATTAGCTATTGTACATATACACCAAGTCAGAAACACCCATAGAGCCTATAATGGAGAATGAAACAGGTTGGTGACTGGCATGTCTGCCAATAGTTTGTGTCACCATACACACACACACATACACACACACACTCAGGAGGAAAAATACAAAACAAAGGAGAAAAAAGGCTGCAGTCTGATCCACATAATCCAGCCAATTGTGTTTTGTGTTCTCACTTTCAGTGAAATCACGCTTTAGGCTCCTCAGAGCTTTCGCAAGCTTTTGATTACACCATTATCTGGTATGAGAAAATACATTTAGACTGAGGCCAGTGTGTGCCTAGCTGTAATGCCCCCACACACCCATACACACAAACATGCCACAGACATTTCACAAACATACTTCTCCTATTTGCTACTCTCTCTCTCTCTTTGTCACACACACACACACACACAGTCTAACCCTTGGCAGTGCTGTGGGCGTGTGTCGTGTGCTGGCGTGTCGTTTCATCACAATGGCCATGTTGAACTTTCTGCAAGACTTCAGCCTGCCTGCTTAGCTGAGTGGGTGAAAACACGATGACGTCGGCACACAAAAGACCCCATTCACACAATCCCTTAAGGAAGCAATGGTTCCTTCTGAAACGCTCACACACACATACATACGCACACACACAGGCAAATGACGGCTCACCCCACCACTCAGAATATTACGCTGTTAATCCACTGAGTGGAGGCTGTTTCTAAAGCGCTTGCTTGTTGCATAAACTTCTCCGTTGAGCAACTACATACTACATATTGCATCTGCTGCTCTCCTGCTATTGTTTATGGTAAGATTCAAGCTTGTTTGTGTATTGCCATGGCGCAAATTCTAAGATTAGGGTCATGACCTTTGTTGAGAGAGAGAGAGAGAGAGGTTGTTCAGGTTGTTCAGGTTTGGTGGGATCATGAGGAAATCCCTGCAGTGGCAATTAAATGAAGAAATGACAGGTGCATGTGATGGATGTTCTTTTTGTGTGTGTTTGTGTATTCATGCACACATGCACAGGTGCACATGCCAGTTTTACCAGTTTTCAGTGGATCCTGAGCATGACATTATGATTCCTATTCGGGCATCTTAAAGTCTATGCACTCGTGGCAGTTTAAGGTACTTTGATCAAAAGTAAACCCGGATGGCGTTTCTAATGTGTATACATTTGTGCATGTATGTTTATGCCTTTTTCTTTTCACAAAGTTCAGTCACTATTCTGCTTGAATGCCAGTAGGCCAACACACAGCCTGCTTCCCTCTTTGACTGCATCACTTTATCTCCCTCGCCTTGTTGATTCTGACACTCCCCACTGCTGTATAATATGGTCTGTTGACATAGTAGCTCGCCCCAAAGCATAAAATTGCAGCATTATCAGATCTGGAATATGTTCAAGCCTCTAGGTTGAGTTTTTACTACTTTCAGCTCACTGTTGCTAAGCCTTAGAATCCTGTTTAGCAGATTCACAACTTGAAATGGAAAAATTCAAGGCAAAATGGGGTAAAAGAGGAAAATGAGATTACTTGACGGCTGACATGAGGAAGGTTTCTATGCCCTTGTCGTCAAACCCAGTCACTGCAGAAGGTCTGCTTTCTGACAGCAGACCCAGATTGTGCTGTCCATTGCGTAAAGGTAAACTGTGGTGAAACCAGTTCAGGCCCGCTAACATCCTGATCTGTTTATTCTATTCCCCCAGTGTGATAGTTTGTTTATCCTAGTAGACCACACTCTGCATCGTAACCTCTATGCCATCGACCTAGAATTCTGGCATAAAAAATTAGCACTTCTGCAGAAAGTGAATCCAATAAACAAAACCACATTAGATAATGCAAGGAAGAGGAAGTGAAAGAGTAAATGACCCTGTACTCCCGGTGTATTGGTCAGTTTCAGTGACCTCTGAGGAGGCAAGGCTTCCTGGCTGGGTAATGGGACACCAGCAGCAACAATGGTTCTGTAGTTTGAGAGGCAGGACACCATCTCAAAGGGAACAGATGGCAGTTGGGGAGAACTCTCTCATTTATTCATTAGTCTCAAAGGAACACTTCAGGGATGAGTGCGTTTAGGTGGGAAGTGGATAAGGTGTGTGTGTGTGTGTGTGTGTGTGTGTGTGTCAGTCACTGGGTGGTTTCGAGAAGGGTAGAGATAGAATGTGGTGCTACAGGGGAGGAAGATGAGCTTCTCTGTCATATGAATAATAAATTACCAAGGCTAAAATAAACTGTTGGAGGTCTAATCAGGGGTTGTGTGTGTGTGCACATGCACATGTGCACAGGGCACATGATTGGTATACCTTCAGGATAGTGACGTCAGCTAATGTTGAAGGAAAAGAAACCACACATCTGTGTCGTCTCACAGATGACTGTGTGACAGATTGAACAGGAACATAAAGCTGCAGTAGTCAGTTTCATACACTGGCAGCCACAAATGGCAGTGAGAGGTAAATATTTGAATTTCGTGGACTATTTTTCCCAGAACTCTTGTGTTTCATAGTGTTTGGTGGAGGTGGGATTGGTGGTGGTGAAGAGGTGCAGCCATTGTTGTTAAACCCAGATTTCTTTGGAAAGAGTGCTCACTCGTGGCCACTTAGGACACACTTTGGATTTGTGTCTTTATGTGATGAATCCAAAGTGCTTTTGTCTGGGTTCAAATAAAATAATAATGGTGATAATAATAATAATAATAATAATAATAATAATAATAATAATAATAATTTGGCCCTGATAGGCCCAATCTATGGTCTCAGTTAGTGGGGATGAGTTGCTGTTCTTTGTTGAAGCCCTGCTTTTGGAACAGTGCTATTAATACATGACAGTCTTATAGTGCAGATTGAGCGCTAATCATAGCCTTGGCACGAGTTGACATGCATAAGTTACAACAGGGAGAAATTATGCTAACAGGCAGCCTATCAGCCATCGCAGAGGGTGAGCGCTGATCGCTGCTCAGCACCCTGGACAGCTCCTAAACTCTGCCATTATCAGGTGGGACAGTCTGCATCACCACCCTGGTTAACTAGAATGCAGGGCTCTCTCTCTCTCTCTCTCTGTGTGTGTGTGTGCAAGTGTGCATCGGTGCATGCATGTGTGTATGCATGTGGCAAAGCGATTGTTGTAATAGAAACTGGGAGGTGAGATGAAATCAGAAACCGCACAAACACACACACATACACAGACATGCACATAGACATTGACAAAAGTTCAGTCACCGCAACACACACCTTTAATCCACTTGAGTGTATGTGTGACAATCCATTTGAGTAAGCACCATGCCACTCTGTCCTGGCATTGCGTCATGGGGTTTACTGGGTACACTGGAGCCAGTGGATCCACCACTTGGCAGAGCACACACTTCAGATACAGCTTGTTCTGTCTGTGCACTCATCTGTTCCTCTCTTTGCCATCTCTGTCTAGTGGCTTGTACGCTGTCACACACACACACTCACACGCTCATTCAAAAGCCTCTTATAAATGCCATATCACCCTTAGTGTCGTGTACCTCTGCTGGACTCACTCTCTTTCAATTTCATTTTCTTTAACCTTCTCTCTTTCTCTTCCTCTCTCTCTGCTTTTATTTCCTCTTTTTCTCCCTCCATCTTTTTCTCCAGCTACAGTATATATCCCTATTATATATATTACACCAATGAACCAGTTTTTCAGTTTTATCAGTAAGGCTTTCAATGAGTTTTAGTCTCATGGTGTTCTAAATGTGATTCAGAAGGTTTTCTATGCTTGTAAAAATACATTTATGGGAGGAACACTGGATATTTGTTTATTTTTCATGTTTTGGAGAATGAAAATGGTCATATTGAATGCATGCTTAAAATGTCAGTTGTTGACCACTTGCAAAAATAGTGGTACAAGCCTTCAAAATCCCTCATCAGTTGAGCCCTAATCTCTTTCCCTAATTTTTTCCTCTTTTTTTTTTCACTTCCCAAATCTCCAAATCTCATGCCATTTCTTCCATTCATTTCTTCCACTCCACTTTTCCCTGGCTTATCTGATGACATCTGCTCTCTCTCTCTCTCTCTCTCTCTCTCTCTCTCTCTCTCTCTCTCTCTCAGTGCCAAGCCATGCTAACAGTGGGTGACAGTGACAGGGGGCTGTGCCATGTTCTTGCTGTGCCATTAGTTACTCCACTGTATACAGGGCTTAATGGCAGGGAGAGGAACTTTTGATCAGAGAAACACAGAGCGGGGGGGAGTTGTGTGACTGTAGTTTGCCAAATACACAAAAACTAAATTTCTCTTCTGCTTTTTGCTGAGCACTACAGGATGTGACGCATCGCCCTTTTCTTTGCGTTTGGTTCACAGTGAGGCCAGGCTGAAATTCTCGTAAGGTTTCAAAACCTGAGTAACACCAGAAGCAAGTGTGTGCTCGCAGGGCGCTCTGTCATATTGAAACTGTCTCAACAGTTAAAAGGAATGAAAGAGTCATAGTTCTAATGCTGAGTTAATATAATTTATTTTCCAGAAGTGGCGCGGACCTGTGGACCTGTTACCGAAGAGGACTTTAAGCACCAACGAGAGCAGAGAGAAGCTCTCTCTCAAAAAACCAAAGCCGGAGGGGAGAGAAGAAGAGAGGGATTCACTCTGCTAGAGAGAAGTGAGCAAACCGTCTGTTTACTACAGAGGAAAAGACAGAAAGACACAGGAAGCAGAGCAGATAGACATATAACCTTTCCCATAAAGTTTCTTCTTTATACCTCCACCTGACTGAACTCCAGCCAATCAAACCATCAACCACCTGCCCTCCTCTGCAGCACACCTTCTCCAAGATGAAACTGAAAGAGGACCTGAACCCCATGCTGCTGCTCCTCTTCCACCTGATGGTGTGGATCTACACCTTCATCACCTTCCTGCCCTCCTACGTCCTCAGCTGGCTCTCGGGACCCGACCCAGGCTTCGGCGGCTCTGAGGAAGAGCGAGCCAAGAGAGCGAAGGCCCGCACGGTGTCAGGGAGCCCCGAGGGACCCTACCGGGCAGTGAAGTCCGCCAAGAGGCTGCTGACACTGATGCACCCCGGGGTGGACACCCTGGATAAGGTGTTTGAGTACGCAGCTCGGCGGTTCCCCCACAGAGACTGTCTGGGTACGAGGGAGGTGATCAGTGAGGAGGACGAGCGACAGACTAATGGGAAAGTGTTTAAGAAGGTATGGAGAGATGAGCTGTGATCAAACTGTGATGATCTGTGATGGCAGAATTTCACCACTAAAGCTGTAAAATAGTAATAGGATAAAGCAATGAAAAAAAAAAGAATATAAATAAGAGTAGTGCAACTTTTCTGTTGGTGAAATGACAATAGAAAAGTGCTCAAACATAACAAAACTAACAATTACATCAGCAGATTAAGTAGCACCATAAGAATGAAAAGTTAGAAATACATGAATAGCAGCATACATAATGTACGAAACAAGCATATTGAGACAATATATGAATAAAG
>OMLF01036430.1:19152-33537 GCA_900302615.1 Holocentrus rufus | reverse complement strand
GCACTCTGATAACAGGCAGTAAATTGTAAATAACTGCCAGATATTTAAAGTTCCTTCTAAAAAAACGGCACAAGCACTCACAGTACATTTTCCGTCCCTTTTGTAGACAAAATAAGAAAAAAAAGACCACGTGGAAGTGGAAATACACATTCCCTTGAGTTTAACATGTGGTCTAGACAAAGAAATAGCCTTGAAGTTATTTTGAGAAGTGATGGCCTATTTCAGTGTCAAAATAAACAAAAAAACAAAAAAACAAAAAACAAAACAAGAATCAACAGACGAAAGCTCATTTGTAGTTCTAAACATATTTAGGACGTTTTTTACTTACTTTTTGTCTCTTCTACGATGTTGTTCCTCTTTCCTATAGCGTGCCTTACAATTAAATACAAATACGCAATTATGCAAATTATGTGATGATGTCATTTAGTGACTTCTAGCTACTTTTAGGACAGCCAATAGCTACTTTCCTTACTAAGGAGTTGGCAACACAGAGAGAGTTATCATGAGGGCTTTTATTTCGAAGAAAGTAGGCGGAAATCTTGCTAGCTCGATATTGATGCAGAACAGTTTTGAAGTTTGCACCAATTTTATAATCGTATCCGACACGATGCCATCATTTCACGGATGTATTAAACTCGTATCATGTATGTCAGACCTATATAGTGACACGGGCGACTTTGGCCAACTTCAAACTTAGAAGTCGTTTAGGGAAACAGCAGACCAGGAAGTGCTCTCTCAATCGAAGACGCGCGAAAATACAGATGTGGCTTAACGTCAAGTGCATTGTTGTTACCAAGTTTCATCGATTTTAAACCTTCCTGAAATGTACAGAATAACTCTTTTAATAGCTACGGTGACTGGACTATTTGGCAAGTACACAGGCAGTCGTAAACATGTGTTCACGCCTTTGTGCTGTTAGCGAAGTTGCTTATACAGACTATTACCTTTGCTGATGCACATATTACTATTGCGGAAGAAAGCTAGCTATTGTTGCTGCCTAAAAGTTAAATTGCACTCAAATTTCTAACAGTGACATAGTGAGTAGGCAGACTGTCATTTAAGAGCAGGGCACTTGTTTAAGCATCCTTTCTGTCCAAGTGTCATTGAGCAAGACATCTCTGCCAGCTCCAGGCTGCTGCATGTAGCTGACTCTGACCTCTCTGTAAAGGAGAGCAAATGAAACAGGATTTGCCTTAAGTGTCATAGTAAGTGGGTTAATAAGCAGCTGAAAATGAGAAAGTGGGGAGACCGACTGAAGAAGGTTGAGCAGCTTGCCAAGTCTTTCCAGCAGAGTCCCCTGGCCACACCTTACAAACCTCGACTGTGGCTCTGCCAGCCTTCCTCTGTTTGGAAAGTCTTTCCTCGTCAAAGTATGGCTATCAACTTCGCTCAGAGTTGCAAAGAGGTACACAAAGCTTTGTTGATGCTGGTCTGTGCGTCAGACTGTCCATCCTGTGTGTTAAGAAATCTGCTGACATTGTGCTCTGCAATTCCTAGGCTGTGCATGTTTTTGCGCTTGAGAAAGAAAAGTGCACCGAAGGTCAAAGGATCTATCTGGTCACAAGTTACAGTGAGCTGTGGCATTACTACAAGTATGTATGTGTGCTACCTCGCATAATTAGAGGCATCTACTATTACATTTTGGGGAAATGGTACTGATATGTGTTCATGATGATCTGGCACTTGCTTTCCTCAGGACTTTCCCACAGTCCTTGATGCATTGCTATGAGGTGATTACAGAGGGGGCTGTCTGTAAACTCTATTTTGACTTGGAGTTCCACAGACCCTCAAACAGAGGACTAGATGGGAAAACAATGGTATCTTCTCTTATTCAGGTAGGCTACATTTAACAGCCATACTCACAATGAATCCAGCTTCTTTCCGCTTCATCCTACAGTTAAAACTGTGAAAAGTACAAAACAGAATGTACAATGACTTTTCATTTGTCTCTGTCATGTGTCTTGTCAGTATGTTTGTGAAAAGCTGATGGAGGTTTATGGGATTGAATGCTCTGCAAAGGATGTCCTGAATCTTGACTCCAGCACAGAAGAGAAGTTCAGTCGCCATCTCATCTTCAATCTGTCAAATGTGGCTTTCAAAGACAACATACATGTTGGTATGTTATGCATTTCACAGAAAACAGAAAAATACTTTTTTTTTGTTTATTTATTTTGTTTGACTGGCCATGTCTAAAACAGAAGTAGCTTTTTGATTGAGTCATTAATGAAGTGATGATGCTGTAACTTGATTATTTTAATTTAATTTGTCATTTAATCAAATATTTTTCTGCAATTTCCTTTAGGGGGATTTGTCCATGCTATTCTGCAGCAGGTTCTGAGTAAATCCAAAAGGGGAAATCATGAGGATGTTGATGGCAATTCAGTGCCAGAAGACAGTGCAGCATGGTTCGTTCTTCAGTGTAAAACTAAATTGTCTTACAGTTGACTTACAGCCGTCACTATGTATGTATGACTTTTCTCAATGATGCACTGACAGCAAAGCACATCCTGTTCCTGCGGAGAACCCAGCAGAGGCTGACAGTCCACAGACCAAGAGGCGACGACAGGAAGAGAGAGACCTCGGCTTCCTTTTGGTGAAAAACAAAGAGGGCCAGGAATCTCTCTTTGTTGATGTTGGTAAGAGAAGCCATACGTTTTTTTGTTGTTGTTGTTGTTGTTGTTGTTGTTGTTTTTGTTGTCTCTTTTCTCTGTGTATTAGATAAATGATATAGTTTGGTTAATACCTTTTCTGACTGGATTCATCTCCAATTTTACAAATTCAGTGCTCAATTTGTAAACCTTGCCAGGATGCACTGTACTTGTGGATATTCTTTTACGTTGGTTACAATTTTCAAACACAGGCGTTTACACCAAGAACAGAAACTTCCGCCTTTACAAGTCAACAAAAGTGGGAAAGAATGCTGCATTTTCTGTGGCAGAGGACAACAAATTCATTGTCAAACCTGAGCGGAGCACTTCTGCAGAGGAAAGCCTGTTCTTGGCTTCTTTAATCTGTAATGTGAGGTACAATGATTACACTCAGTTGAATTTTATATGTACTGTTACTGTTATCTTTACTGAAACACTTCTTTAGATACTTTTTATTTTGCTATATCTCCAGTTTCACCGGTCAGAGAATTCTCACGTGGGACGTCCCAGACACAAAGGACTGTAAAACCACAATGCCTCATTGTGAGCCGGCATCATCAACACCTGCAGGTGGCAATGAAATGAGAACAGATATTTCTCTCTATGGTTTGCATGCACACATATTGTATGTAATTGATCATTTTGCCACTATTGATATTTTAAGTATTATTATTAGTGTATTATTAACCTGTGTATACAACATGAATATTTTTAATTTATATTATTGGTGGCTTTTCACATCCCAAACTATCAGACTTATTTGGTGGCTGCTTGTCATCTCCCTACCAAGAAGTGGACAACTTTGTACTCACTGTGGTTAAAAAGGACGGGATTCAAGGAAGTGAGTGTTTGGATATCACACGCTATGCTCTTATATCATTTTCAATAAATTTGTTTATAGTTCAGAACACATTTCTGTTGCTTTTCAGTAAATCACATGGTAATAACGATAACATATGGTGTGTTGAAAAGTGTTGTTTCTCAAATTAGATGCACAGATATGTTGAATACAGCCCATCCCTTTGACAGTGTACTGTCCAAAAACTAATAGTAACATTGGACGTCAGGACTGTCAAAGCCTCTCATGTTTACCTCAACAGGCATAAGAAGATGGAACTACTTTGTCTCTGAACAGCTGCTGGTCTACGACATTGCAAAATACCGCTGGTGTGACAATGTGGGCAGGTTCCATAAAAGCAACAACATTATGTAAGTGTTATTTATATCCTATAGGCTGTCTTTGAGCGTGCGCTCTCTGTGTGATTTGGCATCGTTTTCAAATCATTCTCCTCTGCAGGATCCTGGTGGATCTCAAAGAAGAAGTCTGGTACCAGAAGTGCCATGATCCTTCCTGCAAGAACTTCAGGTCTTCAAGTATGCAATGGCTACAAGGGGTGCCATACTGCTTTGCTTTTTCAAACTTATTCAAACATAGTGTCTGTCTGTAGTGTAATAAATTGCACAAGAGTGGCAATATAACTCAGTTCATGTATTTATGTCAAAATAATTCAGTATAACTTAACTTTCCTTCTGTCAGGTTACCCATTGCCACAGGAGATCTGTGTCAGCTACCTGATGGCACTGGTAAGTTCTTATTATTTCCACAGGCATCCTGATTAATTGCCACACAGGATGCTCTGGAGGTTAGATGGGAGCAGAAGTCAGGTTAAAATGCTGTGAAATTGATTTGCTAGGAACCTTTTTTTTTTTTTTTTTGGTAGCGCTCATATTAAGACATGGCATTTTGCAGATCATGAAACAATGTATCTTTACATCGTGTGTTTACTGACAGGACGAGGAAGATCAGGCGTTTTTAATGGATGAAGCCGGGAACATTGAACTCAGTCAGGCACCAAACCAAGTCCCAGGAAGCACAGGCGATCCAGATGAAGCAGAGGCTGGTGGCTGGGGAGACACACAGGATGATGAGGCCTGTTTGGAGGCCCTGGAGGACGTTGAAAAAACCACAGAGGAGATCCCAGATCAGCTTCTGCTCCAGTGCATAGCTGATTTTGATTCCCAGTAGACAGTGATGTTGAATGATGAAATATAAATTTTTACCTGTTGTGAAGTGTCAGACGTGGTTGATTTATTAATGCACTTTATGAAAATATTACAACACAAGAAGAATAACTGATGGAAGTATATGGTATTTGTAAACATATTCATTACCGTTTTAGTTCATCATATTGCTACACCCATCATCAATGACAAACCAAACTGCAGTTTTGGAAGAGACACCCAGTGTTTATTTGATACAGTTGAGAATTAAAGATACTGTACCTCTAACCCCAACACGCAACGCTTGTCTTTTTCCAGAAAAAAAAAAAAATTTACCCCTTATTGTCAGTGATAAACATTCTGTAAAGACAACACAAGAAGGGACTAAGCTAATTTGCTTGGTTTATTTCCATTCTTTCAGCATCTTTGTAAAGGTCATACAAAGTTTCTAGAAAGTTTGTCAAGTCAAGAAGGCTTCAACTGTCAAGGATGCCACTACATGATGGGTAAAATCTTACATGTCGTATTTAAAAAGAACAAACAAAAAAAACAAAAACAAACAGACGTGTGCAATAATCACAATTCATTCCAAACACTGAAGTCATGATTGACCATTTCTGCTGTTGAAATGCTGCTCCTTCCTACACAAGATTGGCTGTTTATTGAATTCTGACACCACCAGCATTTTTGGTGACAAAAAAAGCTACTTAAATGCTACTCAACTGTGACACCACTGCTAATTAAAACTGGCCTATACAACAAACACTGGCTCTGAAAATGTAAGCGTCACAGGTCACAAAATGCTGCTGTCATTTAGCACTGAAATGAGGTCACTGAAATGTGAGAAGACATTTAAAAAGGAGGAACTATCAGCAGAAATTAAGGTAAACTGCATGTAAAATAACATTCAAATATTTCCCATGCAGCATAAAGAGGCACACAACTGACAGACAGGCTATGCAACAGGCTATAAACTATACTGATATAGTTTGACAAAGCTTTAGCGGCTCTCTTCAGCGTTCTGAAGCATAGGAATGCGGGGAATTAATGACACCACTATCAACCATGATCCAACCATATACTCCTTGTACAAATAGACTTTTTCAACAGATATACTATTTACAGGTGCAATAATGACATTAAATATCAAATTAAATAGAAAATCAAAACATTAAATAGACTGGTATATAAATAGCCAATATATGTCATTTCTGGAAAAACATCTGGCAGTTTAATTCTGATCTAAAAGTAAAATGTCCCTCAAGATTGAAAAACTTATGACCATGTAACTTGACAGCCATGGCCAATCGTCAGACATTTAAGGCATGAATGAGTCACATTTCCCCATTAGGTTTGTTTTACCCATTTCAGAAAATTATACCAGTGATATTATCACTTCATTTTCTGGAACATCAGCTTCTCATTAACTAGCTGTAGTATGGTATAAAAAAAAAAGCTGGGGAAATTAATTGCTTCTGGGAGGAAATGAGACAGGGATGATTAACATGTCAATCTCTCATTCCAAATTGAGAGACATTTATCCAGTTTATTTGAAAGCTGTCCTGAAAAGTAGATAGTCACTGGCAGAAAAAAGGGGTATTCTCCCCTTCAAGAAGCACTATTTGGTTCAGGCTGTGGGTTCCACACGATTGTCACCTTCCCCAACCCCTTCATCAGAGCTCAAATTTTGATCTTGGCATAGAGGGTATCAATCACCTCTCTGAAGTGGCTACGAAGCTCAGCCCTCTTGGCCTTGAGGGTGGGCGTCAGCAGGCCATTCTGGACCGAAAACATCTCTGGGTGTAATGCAATTTCTCTCACCTGCAGACAAAAAAAGTAATTGAATAGAAAGAAGAGAACAGCGTACTGCAGCATATATATTGCTCTAGACCACAGTAAAATATGCATCATGGCACACGTTACACAGAAAAGGTTTGCATTGTTGATTGACCAGGTACAACAGCACGAGAAAAGCAGAACATGACTATGAATTCATACAATGCATGCTGCAGCTAACTTTTATTGCCTCAAGGAAAAAGAAAGAAAAAAATATGCAACAATCACCTGCTCAAAAGACTTGAGTCCCCCTTCTTTGCCCAGCATCAGCATGTCCTCCAGAATGGCATTCTTTACATCCTAAAACAGTCAGATAAATGTTAGAATTTGTAACAAGTGCTGGAGTCTTTGGACTGATAATGCTAAATAATGAATCTAACCATGTTACTGCAGAGCTCAGAGTAGGATCCTTCAATTCCTCTTTTCTTGGCCCAGCCAGGTAAAAAGTCAGGATCGGGCACCACGACGCCCACCAGGCACGCCTGAACACAGCGATGCAGACAACATCAGGTCAGACACAATCTTGATAGAAATGTGTATTCAGTCTGAACATATGGTAAAGAAGATGTACCAACAAAAACAGAAACTACTGGTTTGAGTTACTTGCGTGAAAGTAAAAAGAATAGCCAATGTTGTTGCTATGTAACATTCAGATCAAAATCATTACTCACCTGTAGACTGTCACCATGGACAAATATCTGGGCCACTGGATCACTACGAATATAGATATTTTCTATTTTCTCGGGGGCAATGTATTCTCCTTGTGCCAGCTTAAAAATGTGCTTCTTTCTATCAACGATCTTCAAAGTACCATTCTGTAAGAACAGAGAAAAGAAAGACTGTCTGGAAACATTGAGGTTGCAAGTTATATTATGAACTTATTACAGTTTAGTAAAAAGACCTAATACACCTATCCACAATGAGCATGAATAGGATACACATCACACAATATGTCAACGACCATAAATAAACAAGTCAAATCTGATTTGTGAACTTGTTAGGCTCAAGTCAATGCTTGTGCTTACAGGAAGCCATTTCCCTATGTCCCCTGTGTGGAGCCACCCATCCTTATCAATTGCCTCGGCTGTTTTCTCTGGGTCTTTCAGGTATCCCTGGAATACATTTGGTCCTTTAACACACACCTAGCAAGAGAGGAGATTTCACAGTGAAAATCACATTTCATTTAATGAAACAAAGGGAATTTCACTTCCCACATATCACATACTGAAAAGAACTTTGCCTCAGCAACCATTTTAATCTGGTCATGGCTCTTCATTTTATACTTCTGTCACCATTATTTTCCCTGCCTTTTGTTATTTTCTCTACATTGTCATTTCTCTGTTTTACCCTCATTGCATTTTCATTTGTGATTTACTGTACACACACACGTACCTGCGTTTGAACCTTTTCCATTTGGTTCATTTCAGTAACACCTTCAGGAGCTGCTGTCAGCCCAAACTGTAACCAATGCTCCTATTATGCATCAACTCACTTTGGAGCCTCTGTATGTGTCAGAGTGTATGAGAAAGTCTGAATGTGTGCTTGTGTGTTGCGTGGGAATAGTTTCTCTACTCTCTATCCTCACCTCTCCCTCTCCATTGGCTGCCAGGTAATTCATTTCAGCCACATCCACCAGCTTGATTGAGTTGCAGGGCAGTGGAGCCCCTACATGACCTGGATTAACAGAAGTATGTAAACATTTTAGTAAAATGTGTTTAGTTTTTGACAACAGGATTAGCATCAGCACCAGAGAAGCTTAAATTCCAGAGAGAGAATTCTAGAATTTTAGCGCTGGGCTAAAATGAGCTGGAACGTCCAATGGCAATGTGCCGTGACATGCAAGTTCTTACCTGCCGTCCAGTCTCCGGGCATTGACATGGTGCATCCAGCTGTACATTCAGTCTGGCCATAACCTTCATAAAACTGGAATGCAGAGCATGGTTTTAGTCACATTTACTCTTGGAACATCACGGTCACTGACAAAACTGAACAGTTTAAGTTGCACTACACAAAATTGCTAAGGATCGACTGAAGTGAAGACCCTTTAGACCCAGCTGATAAAGTAAATGTGGAATAAGCAAGAATAAGCATAATTTGATGAGTGGCTCTCATCGTTGGGACAACCCACTGATAAATTACTTGCTTATTCCACAGTTTGGTCAGCTGCGTCTAAATCATCCTCACTTAAGTTAAGTGATTTTCAACCACTAGATGCAAGCAAAATCCAGATTTTCAACCTATTTTTTTGGCATTGCTGCTTTATTTGACAGTGACAAAAGAGATACACAGGGGAGAAGAGGGAAGATGACATGCAACAAAGGTTGCCGGCTGGAATCGAAACCGTGCTGCCACAATAATATGTGGCATGGGTTCTACATGATGATCTACTGGGCATCCCTTCTGCCTGGGTTTATTTATGTTGTCTTTTATCACAGACATATCTCAGATGGCCTTACATACCATACCATATACATGCCAAACAATTTGAACATGCTCACCTGACAGCCCAGAGCAGCTCGTAGGAATGTCAGGACGGTCGGGGACACTGGGGCAGCTCCTGTGATCATGAGCCTCACACGACCACCCAGGCTTGCCTGCAAAGTTGGAATATTGTAAGTTCAAGAGCTAAACTAATCTGATCCAAACTTTTTTTTTTTTTTTTTAAATAAAGCACTTCCAGTATCAGTGCTAAGACGATTGTAAGAAACCTGTCTCACCTGATTAATGAAACAATGCATACTGGCCCTTTAACACTTGATGTTGATGTTGATGTTGAATGCTTTTATGGAGAATGTAATGCTTACCTGTACTTTTCTGAAGATGAGTTTGTCCCACATGCTGTCCTTTCTGACCACACCACTTCGAAGCTCTGCTTCCTTCCTTCTGGAGGCAAAATCTAGCAGCCATCTCTTCAGCGGTGTGTTGGCTTGACCAAATATCTGTGGAGAATTGACACTGCTGATGTTAAAAATGCCCATTTGTAGCCTACCACATGCCACAGGAAATTATAACTTGCATAAAGAGGGCAGCAGTGCCTCAAAAATCAGAAATGGGCTTGGACAAGAAAGGAGAACGTGGTTGGACAAAGTGAATGAATAACACTCTCTCCTCCCTCAACAATCACTACCAAGGTGATTGTTGGTAGTGTTCCAGTGGAGCTGCTCATTGACCAAGATTGAGGTTGTAATATAATGAACTTCACTGATATATTGCTTATCTAAATATGGTTACAAACAGTGTCAATTTTGACGGCATTTGAGCCTGATCTCAGGGAGGTTTGGGGAAGTTTGGGGGCAATCACAGAAAAATCTTTATCCCCCTCGGCCTTGGGTTGTACTGGGCAGCTGCCAAGTATGAATGTGTGTAACTGTGCATGTCAAGAATGACTTAGCAGGAAAGGTACATGTGCTGAGTCTTCTTTCCCCGTATAATTAAGTTAAAAATAAACAGATAAATAAATAAATACACCAACTTGAGGTAATGAGGACAGTCTGGCTCTACTGTCAAGACAGATTGTTCTGTAACACCCAAGATTCAGCACCATGACACAAGATGACAAATAAACATAACCAACTTAAGAAACGTAAAATTCTGTCTGACCTTATCAAACATTCGGTTGAGCAGACGTGGGACAACAGGGAAGACCGTTGGCTTCAGTGCTTTCAAATCATCCATCAAAAGACGGATATCCCCCTGGAAGTAGCCGATTCGAGCGCCGTGAATAAGGATGACTTCCTGATGATAAAGGAGAACAGGTTACTTCCTTGCTAGTCAAACATGTAGGAAACTTGGTCCACAAGAAGGTATTGTTGTTCAGAGCATCTGGACACACCACACATCTCATACTGTTGACAGCTGCAGCAGGTAAATTTGAAGGAAATTTAGTTTAGTATGTTCACCCAACACTCAACCTCAGTATTATTGCTGAATTCAAACAAAATGCAATTCACAAACACAACCCAAACTAATAAAACCTACTTAAGATTTATTTAATTTCAAAAGGCATTTAATGATTTTACAAAACAATGAACCCCATGTAGAATCTGATTGATTACCTTGATATTTCAAGGCAATACATACCTCCACAACCCTCTCAAACATATGGGCTAGGGGGAGATAGGACATATGAATATCATGGAGGTTCAGCATGCAGTGCACCTGTGGAAGAAAAACAAAACATGCACATGCACAGGTCAAGCATGGCATACCTCTACCACCCTCTCAAACATATGGGCCAAAGGTAGGAAGGAGATGAGCACATCTTTAGTGCTGGGCTTCAGTGAGCCCTGCATCCCACACAAAGGGGACCAGAAGGAGAAACAGACCGGGAACACAGACAAGAGGACATAGAGGGAAATAGAGGAGAATTATCCTGACCGTGGTCCAGCGAAATTAATTTATTATGTAAGCAGCTAAATTTCAAGATGAATTTGGCCAAAATCTGACAACAAAACAGAAAATTTGTGGGTGGGGGAAGGGGAGGGGGGTACACACAAACATACTTCAGACAGGGTAATTAATCTTAACAATACTGAAATTCTATTTAGCTTAAACTTTTATGTATTCTGTATGCTTGATTTGGCTTTTTTTTTTTTACCTCTGTTATTCTAATGAAAGCTGCAGTGTTGGAGATAATATTCCCATGAGTAAGCATAGCACCTTTTGGGTTTCCTGTGAGGAAAACAGTGGTTAGGACAAAGATAATGTTTTATCTTTTTCGAAAATGTTCAGGTCATGTTTAAACACACACTGTAATAACAAGTCATGTGATTACCTGTGGTTCCGGATGTAAAGCAGATCAGTGCGAGGTCTTCTGGTTTAGGGGGCTGAAACCAGATCAGAAAACTCAACTAACCTATATGAGGTCTGAAACATGAACACTTAATACCTAGTTTTTGGCCATTACTTATGCATTTTAAGTGTGTATAGCATTGAATTAGTATCATGCAAAACTTATTTTTTTCCTGAGACACAGAACTACAGTTGACATTAATTTGATACACCAAGTTGAAAAGCTGATTGCTTTTTCTCAATGTATTCAGAGTGGATGTGCCAAACTTTTTCTTCATGTTATCAGGAGTTAAAATAAAGCATGCTGTTCCTACTCACCACTGGCGTCTGTTGGTTGGCTTTACCAAGAGCCTGCAAAGAAACATGCAACATAAAGTTAGTCCTCACTGGCTGCTGATAAATAAGTATGCTTTTGGCACACTGAACCTCAGGTGTTAATTTCCACTTAGTCCTACCAAAATAGGAGATTAACAGAGCAAAATTCATACAGCAAGCACAGAAGGCACAACTAACTTATTCTCAGGCATCAGTGGTTGCCAGCATCAAAAAGGTGCTCAGTAGATACATGCCAAAACACAAGTAGCTCATTGTTACTCAGTGCTGAGATATTAAATGCACAGATGGGAAATGAGGAAAACTTGCAAAATCTTACCAAAAAATAAAAATAAAAAAATTGCAATTAAGTGATACAGTTCATTATTCATACCTCTAACTCTTTGAGACTAAGGATCTCAATACCACACTCCTTTGCCCGGGTCACCAAGTCACTTTCAAAGGCCTCCATGACAATGATCGTCTTTACTGTGTGCTCCTTTCCCGCGACACAGTCCAGAATCAGCCTAACCTTGTCGGGTACGTCACAGATCACTGTTGAGATGGTAGCTGTAAACACAAAGAAGCACCAAATTAACCACTTCATTTTGTATCACTGTCCTTGATGTAAAGCGCTGTGATCTGACTATAAACAGGGTGTAGCTTGGCAGGTAATAGCTAAAGCTGCCCTCTTACGTACCTTTGTCAATAATGTAGCCGATGGCCTCTGTGCCTAGTGTGTCATACAGTGGTACTGCCACAAGTGAGTATGTGTAACAAGCCAGCTCTGAAATGGTCCACTGAAAGAGAAAGAGAAAAAAAACTAAGCACATATCAGAAAACATCAAAATTTTACTAATTTACTGTGTCCCTTCATTGTTAATTGTTTACAGTTCACAGTCTCATCACTGTTAATAGTTAATTTATTGGAATCATAATTATAATTAATAATAATAATCATAATTTTTTTTCCCCACAGAGAAAGAAGCAGAGGGACAGGAGACAGGTGTGTCTGTTTAATTAAATCAAATGTGCAAAGGAAGTGCAAAGAATAAGAAAGGAGAAAAATTAAGGGAAAATAAAAATATAACAGTGCAACTAAGTATTCATCTTACCTCTGGCCTGTTCTGGGCAAAGATGCCAATAAATTTGTCTCCTGCATGCGAGTGTCCTCTGTGAAGGAGAGCAGAGCCTATGTACTCTGCTCTGTCTGCAACCTTTACGAAGTAGGCAAAAACAAAAATATTTTTTAATATATATGCAGACTTGGCTAGTTGTATAGTGTTTGAATACAGATTGCTAAATGTACATGTTTTGGTTCAGATCCCACACCTCACCTCTCTGTAAGACTGCCACTCATAAGGCTGGTTGGGTTTCCTTGATCCTAGACAAGGTCCATTATCTGTGAAAGAAAAATCACCAACAAAACAATTCAAAGAAAAAAAAAGGAAAAACAGCATGGCAAAATGCACTTTTATCAATGCAGGAGATGCAACATGATCTAAAGCCTTCAGGGAAATGATGAAAGAGCAGCACTCACTTGATACCCTTAGCCCTCGTAGGAAAACCTCATACATCGTCTGTGCATCACTGTAGTAATACATCATGTGCTGGTTGCTGTCATTCAGTACTGATCTTCGTGCGTATTCTCCACCCTAAGAGGAAAAGGAAACATTCAAAAAGTTATGAGTGCTGACCTAACAGCTTCAGTACTACCTTAGAATAATCTCTCATGCAGAATATTGCAAACAATGTATTTTGGAAAAAAAAAAACACAACAAAAAACTTCTTCTTATTATACATGTCTTGACTGCCACACGTGCAGTATGAACAACAGGGCAAATCCTTAAACACTGGAGCTCTGCAATATTGTTTGTGACAGTTTTACACACCAATTTCCTGAAGCCCTTTCCAGCCCAGTAATGGAAGCAGTAGGTTAACATCTACACTTTCAGTCAGCTTGAAATGACTAAAGCAGATGAAGTTGCAAGAATGGAATGAACAAAACATGAATGAAATGAGCAGGCAATGTCCTGGGAGTTACAGTTTCCACTTCCATTGCCGAGTGCCTGAAGATAACTATTTGTCTCTGTGTCCTTATAGAGGTAAAGGGATACATGAATACACAAATGAGGATTAGGAAAGCAGACTTCAGAACTGGCACAAAATGTCCAATCTGTTTCCTTTAAATAACCAAATTCTACTTGACCGTACAACATATTGACATTTTTAGTACCTATAATATTAAAAACGCCTCATTTCAATATGATTATAGTTTTTAGTAATCACACTGTCACTGAAGAAAAATCACACTTCTAACACATCAAAGTAAGCAATATGAAAGACTGGTCGCTAATGAAACCCTACTCATGCTGAACTGCTGATGATTTTGTAGGTACAGAGACAAAGTTTGACGAGTGCAAGCAGTGTGATCACCTACCGATATTTCCACTGACTGCATACCGAGGTCACAAGGTGGTTTGAGGGCTTTTGGCCGGGTGGCATACCAGTAGGTGGTGATGGCAGCAAAGGCACCCATGCCCATGAGCGCGTTGGTGGGCAAGCTGCGAACATACTGCCGAAAGTCATCCAGCTCGGGAATCCGCAGCTGTCTCAGGACTTCCTGAGCCTGCATGGCTTTTCTGCACTGTTCATGGAGGAAGACAAACAGTTACAGTTACAGTTACAGTTGGCATTTAGCAGATGCTTTTATCCAAAGTGACGTACACATGAGAACAACACAAGCAAGGTACTAGTTGGAGACCACAAGGACCCGCAGGACCGGGCTGGGCTGCAG